>JAKSZP010019241.1:0-25686 GCA_022478985.1 Massospora cicadina
CAGCTGTTGGTCATTGTTGGGATTTTTGCCCATATTCCCAGCCAGCTAGATTACCAGGAATCGCTAGGGGATAATTCCCTATTGCGAGATTAATTGGAAATTGGTTGTCCATGATTTTGGAGTAACTATGTTTGGGGGATTTTAGAATATTTTCCTGGTTGAATTTATCGGGAATAATCTGGATGAATGCTTAAGATATCTTTGGGTAGATTTGCAGATGAAATAGGGACATCTGATAGTGATTAACTATCAGGTGTACCACTTTTCTTTCTCGTTGCAAACACTTATGCAACCTATTTAATTCAAGACTAATTCTAGTTTGATAATCTCACAGAGGAGATTAGTCTGCGCCCATGTCAGGGAGCAGTTGGGCAAGCAAGGTAAGAGGAGCAGGCGGAAGGCCCGCGGCCTCCAACGTTCAAAAACGCCCTGGAGAATCTGGCGGAATAGACAAAAATCTCAAAAAGCTGGCGGTCACAATTTCCCTGGAGATACTCACGTGGCAAGCATGATGCAACCAGTACATCAACACGCCACACTCCCAGCCACTTTTGTCGGTGGAATTTGGAGTCCATGTGTATCTGGACATCCAAAAAATGGCCTTATGGGAAAAATTTTGTGAAGATGTACACAAAATTTTCCCGACTGCGATGTATGTTGCACCTTACTCCATGTCACGCGGTTGGCTGGACCTAGGTTTAAAAGCAAAATAGCAGCAGACGAGGCTGCAGCGGTGTGCATAGTGGTTGACCTCCCCAAAGGGCAACGGGTCATCAAAACCAAATGCACCAGATGGACAAAACCGAACCAAATTTTCCTCAATTTTGACTTTTTGCCTAATATGGTAAAACGTGACATTTTGGAGCAACACCTGAAAGATGGTCTCGCCGTATATGGCGAAATACAATCTTTCGAAATGCAACGCTTCACGCTGATGCCACACCTGTGCACTGGAAAAGCCATTGCAGTTCTGACCCCAACTGAGGAGATCATGAAGGACCTAACCCAGATCCCGCACTCCACTTTTATTGATATCGCAGGGCATACCACCTACCCATTCTGGGTAACCGTGGACAGCGCGCCCCCCATTTGCACCCACTGTGACACGTTTGGCCATAAGGCGCACGCATGCCCCATCAAGGAGGGCGTCACATTCCAAGAGCACCCCTCGGCGGCCATGGCCAGCGGAGAGGCGCATTACAAACCAACTGCAAGCACCAAGGAGGCTTTCCCGTGGGGAGCACAAGGCTGCTACCTATTGGTAAAGCCCATCTCCCCGCAGGAGCAGAAGAAGACCAAGCAGGCCCATAGGGCCGCAGCCAAGGAAGAGGCCAAGGCCACCACCGCTATCCCACACTCACAACACCAGGAGGACATGAAGTACTTCGCGGCAGAAGCAACTCAGGAATCCATCAACCAATCATATTGGGAAGCCCATGCTGAGTGGGCCACTCAATCCGAGGATCCAATGGGAGATTCAATCTCACCCAATCACTGCACCCAAGCTCTGGTCAAAACTGAATTGGGACCTATCCCAACTGAAAAAAAAATTTTTGACCCACTTGATGGTGCACCAAACTCATCTGCACCGCAAAAAATGCGTCCAATGCCAGGAAAACAAAAAGCGATGGCCAAAGCTGACATGAATCTTTCTGCAAATATCAACAAAAACCCCAATAGCATTGCTGCTAACACTCGTGCTGCTGTGAAAGCCCGTGGGGACCTTGAAGAGGCTGGTGGGCCCAGGGGCCCACCCCTCGCACCTAAGGTGTGAAGGGGAAACCTTCACTTTAGGGACATTGAATATCGCTGGACTCAAGGCCTCCCCATCCCAGGCTAGGAAACTGAGTTTTTTACAACACAATTTACCCATGGATATCCTGGCCATCCAGGAGTCCCACTGTCCATGAGGTTCTGAGGAAGCTTGGAAAACAATGCTCCTCCCATCCCTATCCTTTTGGTTGAAGCACTGTGGAGTGCTAATTTGGAAAAATAATTTTTTCAAATTCACATCCTCAGAAACATTCCTAAATGGCCGAGTGCTCGTCATCACCTTCTTGTGGGCTGATGTTGCACATGCAATCGTCAACATCTATGACCCAAACAGTGCACACGAGTGTCAGGAATTTTTCTCATTGGTTAAATCCCATCCGCTACCCCCTGATTCTTTCCTAGTTGGCAACATGAACTGTTGGCTAACCACACCAACGGACTGGTGGCCTCCCTCACCCCACGCCCCACAGGGTCACATAGAACTACGCATTCTAAAAGCCACCCTTGTGTTAATGGATGCGCTGCTGCAACATGCCCCATTTCTTGAAAACATGACGCGTCCCCACATCCACAACAGCCAATTAAGGTCCATGACCCAAATCGACCTTATTCTAACGCCAGCGAAATTCTAACCCCACATCTCCCACTTCAAAACAACGAAAATGGAATTTTCCAACCACTGACTGGTCTCGATAACCTACCACTTACCCATCACAATTGCAAAGGCCCCAAATTGGTGCAAAATCCGCCCACCCAAGCTTGCGTTGCCAGGATTTTCAACGTGGGTGGAAGAGGCAACTTTGGCAAAATCATTTGTTGCACCATTTTGCACAGACCCCATATCCACATGGGCAACTTCCAAAGAGGACACCATCCGCCACTATCACCATCTCTCCTCCAGATGCTCATGAGCCACATCAGCGGTTATCTCGCGCGCTCTGGCGGAATTGGCCCACTTGGAGTCCAACATTCCAGCCACAGGATACAGCCCTGCATGGGGCCAGAAGTGGGAGGAGGCAGCCGCCCACCTCAACGCACTCGAAAGGCAACACAAACATCAGGTTTGTGTCCAATACAGGGCCACACACATCACTAAAGGTGACAAGTGCACCGCATACTTCTTTAAAAAAATTTCGCACCATGCCAGAGCGTGGCCTGCACACAGGTACAAAGATCGGATAATTTATATTGCAGACACACCGGCTGAAGTGGCAAATTGAAATGCAAAAATATTACTCTTAGTTATACTGAACCAAACCAATTCAGCCAGCTGAAATGGCAGAATTTCTCAACCGAGCTCATATCTGCACCATTTTCTGATACCCGGAAATAATGAATTTAATTACTCCAAATGAACTATGGACAGCCATTCGCGGTGCGCCAAACTAAAAATGCCCAGGCCAGATGGCATTCGATATGAGTTCTACAAAAAATATTTCAAATATATATCCCCATTGCTGCTAGCCTCACTTAACCAAAGCCTGTTGGAAACGCGCCTCCTACCAGGAGGACATGAGGCCTTTACTGTCACACTCTTCAAGAAAGGGAATAAGCTTGACTTAGCCAACTGGCGCCCCATTTCTCTAACAAACACAGACACCAAAATTTTAACAAAAATCATGGCTAACCGTTTAGGACTGTAGCATCTGCCACCATCTCCCCAGAACAATTCAGTTTCATCCCCAGAAGGTCTATTTGGGATAACATGCATTCCGTGGCTAATGCATGTCAGTCCACAGCCTCTGGGGCACTGGTATTCTTGGACCAAAAAAAGGCCTACGATAGAGTAAACTGGGAATACCTAAGGGCCTGCCTCCATAAATTCCGCTTACCCCACCCCGCTTCATAAACTGGGTAATGCTCACGGAATCTGCAACAATGGCAGTGCGTGGCCCAGGCTTCCTAACGGAAGTAGTCCGCCCTCAAAGGGGCTTGTGACAAGGGGACCCCCTCAGCCCACTCTTAATACAACTTCAGCCTTGACCCACTACTGCGAAATGTGAATGCCCAACTCACTGGGGTCCATGTGCCAGGCCAAACCCCAGTCAAGATGATGGCATTTGCATATGATTGCGTGGTGGGGGTATCTAATAACAAAGATGCATGCGCGCTTATAGCCCTCGTCCAGGAATATTCCCGGGTAAGCAACGTGGCACTGAACGCCTCCAAAACCGAAATCATCCTCCTTGGTCAGTTTCAGAACTGCTGGGCCCCAGCAACTAGTTCCCAACCCGGCCCATCTGCTCACCCATGTCCACGCCTTACTAACTCAACACACACCGCTCCACTGGTGCTCCCCTTCATGCCACGTTCTACCATAGGACCGGTGCGCCATCTGGGCATGTGGATGGAGGCAGGCGGATATGCGTCAGCAGTAATGAAGTGCCGTATACTGGACAACGTGACGAAGCGAATCGCCTCTCTCAGAGCCCACCCTACTACCCTCACTGGCAGGGTTGTTCTTGCCAACTCTATGCTCCTATCCAAAGTCTGGTTCGGAGCCCATGCCATCCCCTTCTCCCCAAGCTTCTTCAAATCCCTGTATGTTTTGCTGCAAGGATGGCTTTAGTCAGGCTGCCCTCCACCAGTATGGCTAGAGGTCATATTTGGCCCTCATCATCAAGGTGGCATGGGCCTGCTTGACTTCAAAGCCCATGCTGCCAAGATCCTGGGCACCCGGATTGCAGCCATCACCGCTCCTACACTCCCATCCCAACACTGGTCCCGCGCAGCCCACTCCAACTTCTCCCGAGCCTTGGGCCTCAACAATCCATCAAACCCCCACTCCCTGATGAAATACCTCGCATCACACACATTGGCCACAGGTCCTCATGGGACTAAAACCCACTACAAACGAATCCTACTCTCCTTGTGAAGCGCATAGTGGAGAATTTATATTAGTGGACATACAACCCGAAGTTGCCGCCCCTCTCCTCAGTTCACACAAGAGGTACAGGGGCTACCCATCCATGATGGCGTGATCCCCATTCGGCCCCATGTCCTATCCAGGGTGGACTACCTGGACATGATGGACATCCCTTATTCCACTGAGACCCAAAAGACTATCTGGAAATACGCACACCATCCTCTGTTGCAGCCTCAAGTCCGCTCCCATGTGTGGCGCTGCCTGAGGTGGGTGTATCGTACAGCTGAGCGCTCTAATGCTTTACACTCATCCTGTGTCATGTGTGGCCAGTACGGAACGCTGTTCCACTGACTGGAGAAGTGCCCTACCTCTAAAGTGATATGGCGCGAGGTTCAACGTCTGCTGGGCCAGGATCAAACGCATCCCTTCAGTCTGTCAAGAGATATGTTTGCCCTATCAATGGCCCCCTCTCTTCCACCCTCCCTCCATGCTTTGGTGGTTGCAATCGCCATGTGGACCATCCACACGATTGTCTTAGATGCCATCTCAGGCTCCACCCCCACCCTCCCAGAAGCTGTCCACAGATTCCGGTCTCATTTGGTGGACCACTTTCAAGCGTGGATGTTTGGATACCTCCCACCATGCCGCTGACAGCTGGTCTCCTCCTGGTTCCCAGTTTGGTTCATCAAATAGACCCCTTTCTCCACACGTGCTCAATAGTGGCTACGGCCCCTTCACACGTTCCCTCCCCCTCCCCATAAGTGGCGTTCCCACTGGCAACAAGAGATAGCATCGCTTCTCTGGGGTGCCTCCCCTGGTACTAAGTTTGTCTTTCCTGAGTCATATTCAGAAGTGTCCGTCCCATGGTTGGCCTTCCCCGCAATAAATAAAAATAAAAACTATCAGGTGTACCATTTGGGATCGGTCAAATTTAATCACTGAATGATTAGGAGTAAGTATAAAATTGTGAGGTGAGTGATGCCACCTGCAACTAGCAAATCAATCAGTTGGTTCATGACCTGCCTTAATGTCTAAAAAGTCCCATTACCTAAGCAGGTCCCTTGCCAAATATGGTTGGTTTGCTTGGATCAAGAGGAAAACTTTAGGGACACATTTTCTAACTCTTAACATTTTAGGTTTCAAGGATGTCCAATGATGGAATCCCAGACAAGATGGGTAAGACCATCTCTGCTGAGACGAGGATAGTTGATTCAACAGCAATGGCTACCGTTTCATCAAAGAGGTGCCAACTGAGGGTTAGACGACTGTTTCCCCCACTATAAATTCCCTAGAATACACTTATAATAAGAAAATATTTATAGTTTATAGTTTAGTTTTATCCAGTATATAGTTTTAAGTAGTAAACTTTATCAGTTTTCGTGTGTGCTATTCTTTTAAAGGATATTATTGTTATGTGCAATAATTGGGAGACTCTTTTTCTTTCCTGTAACAATCACTTTATTACTACAATTTGATTCGAACAGCAATTTTTGATAATCACATAAGAGAGATGGGTGATTTCATAAAAAATCTAATACAACCTGGGCGAGCGTCACATCAAGAGGTGTGCAAAACGGTGCACCCAAGGGCAAGAAACGCCCTGGAGGGGGACTGGGAACCCAAGCCACCACGAAACCACAAACTCAGACACCATCAGGGTTTATGGTGTTTACTATAAAACAAGATCAATACATGTATATCCAATGCAACCAACCCCTTTCAAAGGTGGAGCATGGGCTCCGACTCTTCCTTGGGGATGAGTCCCTGACCCTGTGGGAGAAAACATGCGAGGCACAGCCCTCCCTTTTCCCCTCATGTGGTATATGTCGCCACCAACAACATGGGCCACAGCTGGATCAATATTGGTTTCAAAACAGCTGAAGAAGCGGATGCCACAGCAAAAGTCTGCATAAAAACTGCCCTTCCTGAGGGCAAAAAAATAGTGCACACTGCACGCACCAGATGGAACAAAGAAAAAACTTTGTTAATCTCATTTGACTCACTCCCTACAAACCTTCCTCATAAGTCAATCGAGGAGGAGCTCTGCAAAGGGTTATTGCCTACAGAGAAATTATGCAACTTGAATTACAACAATTTCACCTGATGCTAACCCTGTGCACAGGCAAAGCTATCGCCGTGATCAACCCATTCCCCAAAGTAGAAGATGACTTATCAAGAATCCCCTGCACAGCAGAGTTTTACTTTACAGATGGGGGACAGTTATCCGCTTTTGGTAACACTGGAACGCACACCGCCTATATGCAACCACTGCGGTTCATTGGGACACAAGGAACACACATGCCCGTGAAGGAAGGCTTAATGGAAGCAGACTACTGTGAGGAAGCCATGGACGAAAGTAATGAAAACTTAGCCAGAATGACTGATGGTCACCACCCATTCCGCTGGGGTGAAGATGGACTTTACTCCATCGTGGACCCAGTTACACATAAACAATGCAAAGCAGCACAAAAAGCCCGCAAGTGGGCAGCAGCCGAGGTGGCAGCGCATGTGGAATCATCCATTGACCCTGGACAAATTCAAGAGGATATTTTAGATGTTCACCGAGCCAACCAATTAGAACAATATGCCCAGGTTGAAAACTTTCACAGCAATTTGACTGAGTCACCAAGTGACATCAATCATGCACAATTTGAGGGACAATTCAACTGCAATATGGGCGAAAATGCGGTGCACAATTCTCCAAATTCAAACCCCAAATTTACAGAACCCAATCAGCACCCTGCATTGAACCATCATGAGATACATGCGTGAAAAGATAATGCAAATTCTAAAAACTGCAATTCCCGCAAAAAATTAAGTCAGTTCAAGAGAACTGACATTGTTGCTGAGAGAGTTGGAGTACAGACGTGGAGCATAGCCAAAATGAGCCATGGTAGGTTAGGGCCAGAGGGCCCTCCCAACCGCTACTGAGGCGCTGCGGGCACCTCAGTGTTAATAGGGACGCTAAACATTGCGGGAGCTAAGGCTCAAACGTCCCAGGCCAAAAAGCTGGACTTCTGCAAAAACCCCTTGTAGACATCTTGTCCATCCAAGAAACTCACTGTCTACAAGGGGAAGAAGGATCCTGGTCAGCCAGGGTCTCACCATCACAATTGGTATGAACATCTCACTTTGGGGTGATCATCTGAAATAACAAAAAATTAAAAATTACAAACTCCTCGTCATACCTTCACAGCTGCATTCTGGTAGCAATGGTCACATGCCAAGAGGAAACAATCTCGATAGCATGCATCTATGCACCATGCAAAACATCCAAGAGAAAACAATTTCTTGAAACTGTTCCAACACTCACCCTCCCACCAGACACCATCCTGTTGGGTGACTTTAACTGCTGTGATAACCCCAACATGGACTGATGGCCAAACCCCAGGGGATACCCACCAGGACACATCAAATTCTGCACAATGAAGCCATCCCTTGGCCTACAGGATGCCCTCCCCCTGGATCACCACTCCTTCCCCACATGACACGGCCCAACATATGTGAGGGAACGCTCATAGCAATGAGCCACATTGATCATATCCTCGTTCTGAAATCCCAACGATCAAGATTTTCCAAATTTACAACAAAAAAAGTCAATTTTTCTGATCACTGACTTGTTTTGGTGCAGTTATCGCCAACCTAAACCCATGCATAGGTGTTGCCCTGGAGAAAGTTACACCCATAAAACATAAAATTTACCCTAAATAATTGAATGGGTTGAACACAAGGCCATAAACCAAGGATTCACAGCCCCATTCACTTCAGATCCCATTGCAACATGGGCAAATTTCAAAAAGGAACTAATCAACAGAACCTGACATATTGCATCACGCAAGTACACCGCCAATATAGCCACAATCAGGAGTACCTTGGCGGTAAAGGACCACCTCAAGCATATAACTCTGAGACCCAGTTATAGCCCCAACTGGGGATGCAAATGGGCAGAAATATCCGCCCAACTAAACACCCTCATCTTCGAGCACCAACACACAATCAAAGTATCAAACAAAGGTAAGTTCATAAAGGAAGGAGAAACATGTTTGACATATTTCTTCCGCCAATTCCACTCCCGTGGCAACCAGCCTGCATGCACACAGGTCCGCTAGACCGATGGCACCATGGCAACTGACCCTGAGGAGGTCAAGGTGGAAGTATACCGCTATTAAACAGAATTATACTGCGGTATGCTGACAGACCCACAAAAGATCACAAAATTTATACAAACTGCCAGAATACAAAGTACATTGCCAAACTACAATATTCTAAACCTATTTCATGGGAGGAGCTTTGGGATACAATCTGCGGTGCACCACGTAGGAAATGCCTAGGGCCTGATGGGATACCCTACGAATTTTACAAACGATATATTCAACAAATTGCCCCCTCCTATTGGCGTCTATGAACCAGTGCTTGCTGAAAACACGCCTCTTACCTGGTAGCCATGAATCATATGTCATAACCTTATATAAAAAGGGAGACAGATTGGACTAGGCTAACTGGCGTCCAACAGCACTATCTAATATTGACACAAAAATTCTAACAAAAATTTTAGCAGCAAGATTAGGCGCAATTGCCTCTGGCTTCCTATCACCCAACCAGTTTGGGTTTATACCAGGGCGTTCAATATGGAACAACATACACCCGTTGCAAACATATGTCAGTCCAAAGCAACTGGAGCCCTAGTCTTCTTAGACCAGGTTAAGGCATATGACCGCGTTAGCTGGTCATACCTAAAGGAATTCCTACACGCTTTCAAACTCCCACCCATATTCATAAACTGGGCGATGCTCCTCACAGAATCTTCAAACATGGCTTTATGCGGCCCTGGCTTCCTAACTAACAAGATCACACCACACAGAGGGATTAAACAAGGGGACCCCCTCAGCCCACTGCTATATAATTTCAGTTTTAATCCTCTCCTTTGCGTCGCTGACTCACGCCCCATGGGCATAACTGCACCAGCCAACCAACAGCCAAGATACTAGCCTTTGCGGATGACTGCGTGGCAGGTATAGCTACCACAATGATGCGCGACAGCTGGAATGCACCCTAGAGGAATACTCAATGGTGAGCAACGCATCGCTCAACAAAAGGAAAACAGAAATTATTCTCTTAGGCAAGTACACTAACAACTGGGCTACAACACCAGAGCCTCATACCCTTATACGAAGGAAAAACCCACTCATCTTACCCTTTGCATCACCTCCCACCACTACTCCTGTTTTCCACCTTGGTATATGGCTGGAAACAGGGGGATATGCTAATGAGACAATGGAAAGCAACCTACTACAGCGGGTATCCAAATGCGTCGCCTCCCTCAAGGGAAGATCCCCAGGACTAACGGGGCGAGTAGCAGTTGCTAACTCACTCATCCTCCCTATACTATGGTACCCTGCCCGAGCAATCGCCTTCTCACCCCCTTTATAACATCAATCCTCGCGCTCATCCAGGGCTGGCTGTGGCCCAGATCCCATCCTCACATATGAATGGAAACACTCTTTGGCCCACGCTGAAGTGGAGGCATGGGACTAATAGATTTTTAGAGCCACGCCAACCGCATCCTGGGTACCTGGATAAAGGAAGTCCTTTCCCCAGACCTCCCGCAACAACACTGGTCAGGGCATTGAGAATTAACTTCGCACAGGCGCTAAAATTAACCAACCCACATAGCCCACCCAGACTACTATCATACTTTGCTAAACACCCACCACAATGGGCCCGCATGGAACCCCTCACTTCAAATGTATCCTCCAAACCATCCGCCGCATGGGATGGACCATCACTACCACTAGCACTGTGCAGGGAAGGGGAAGACCCAGCCCCCACTTTAAATTAAGAAATCAATAAAACCACCCCCAGAGAGACATGCTTGCTATGACCCCAACAATTGCTAGAATCGAATACCTAGATGCGTTAGACATCCCCTACGATTTGACCACACAGAAGACAGTGTGGAGAATGAAGCACCACCCACTCCTACAGCTGAGGGTAAGAGCCAACGCCTGGCGCTGTCTGAGAAGGACCTATAGGACAGCGGACCACTCCAATTCCCTCCACACAACCTGCGCAGTATGTGGAGGGGAGGGCTCCCTACATCACCGCCTAGAAACATGCCTCCCAACCAAAGCCATATGCAGGAAGTCGCGCGCCTGCTTAAGATCCAAAACAAGCAGTAATTTTCTATATTAAAGAGCCTCCTGGCACTCCAGATCAAGTCACCAATCCCATCTACCCTCACTCCCTAATGATACCCATTGCAATGTGGACAATCCACATCACTGCCTTAGATGCCACCAGGGGCACAATCCCAACCATCCATGGGGTTATCAACAGGTTCCACTTCCACTTACTGGAGCACTTCCAAGCCTAGCTCTATGGATATATGAGGCTAAGGCGATAGGCGCTCATAGAATCGTGGTTCACACTCTGGTTCCTCTACACAGACCCCTTCCTTCACACCTTCTCCATAGTGGGGAAACCCCCTTGGAGCAGCGCACCAACTCCCCCCATTCCTGGCAGTCCCGCTGGCAACAGGGGTAACCTGAGTACCCCAAGGTGCCCAATTTTATCTATCTTTGTTTTCCACACATACTCGGTAATGCCCCTCCCCTGGTCAGCTTACCTCGAATAAATAAAATAATTGGGAGACGCTTTAAGGAAAAGAGTAAGGATCTGAGCAGGGATCCAGAGAAGAAGTGGAAACAAATCATAGATTTCTGCTGACTGTGTGTCAAACTAGTGAAATTGTCATTAGGGAATCTCAAAGAATATTAGGTTAGATGGTACAAGGGAATGAATCCCTATTTAGAAACATCTAAATTATTTCAAGAAGAAATACTGACCAAGTGTTGGGCCAAGAACTAAGAGTTCCATTCAGCTATGGATAATAGTCGTCATACTATTATCAACCAATTATATCAACAACAATGCAAATCAGAAGAATTGCACAAGAACTGAACCTGTGCAAGTAATAAGTTTATAGGGGTTATTGGCCAATATTAATAATCATTCCCCTAAATATTTACAGTCATATGCTGCAACTGATCGCTGTCCACTAACGTATCAATACTCACAGACTGTATAAAATTTTTGGGTCTTTAAGCACACAGAGGACTATATGATCCCCTCCTCAGTGATTCTTCCAGTGTAATATATGGCACAGCCACATATACAGCAAGGTACATTGTTATGGATCACCCGTATAGACTACATTCTCCCACGATCATTTTTTAGGTTTATATTCTCCAGGCCTGAAATTATCATGCTGCAGATTTCAGACCATCGTTTAGTAACAATTACTCTGGCCTCATTTGACCAACCACAGACTCAACCACACTTAAATAAGTTAATGATGTACAATATACAGCAAAAATTCTAATAGTGGATGTATCAACAAACATCTTTACCCCATAAGGGGTGACCATTTCAATAAAATCCTTAGTAATATGAGTACTGCTGAAAAAACATTTTACAGCTGTCAAAAGTGGATTTCCGCACACTGTGTCACGGAACCAACAGATAACATTAAGAGTGGCCTGCCAGTCAGGGTATGTGAGCACCCAAAAGGAAAAGCAGAATGAAAAGGACATTGCCATCTGAGTGACTTGGTAATAAGGTGGGAGGGAGGCAAACAGAAAGTGATGTCTGGTGGCCATGGTAACCATTAGCCTGACAAGCAATCAAATAGTGGCCCCTTAGGGGCTAGAAGATTCAGGTACAGAGAAAACTTTGGCCGCAACTAAGGGGCCAGGTTTGCCGCAGTGCCAGTAGTGATAGATCAGGAAGCAAGGTAGTCGGGATATTAACCAGATGAATCCTTCCAATTATATTTGAATTAGGGGTTTTGGTTAGTTGAGTGTAATTTCTGGATAATCGCCTAGTTTGATACTATATTTTATTATATGTTTGTTCGAGTTTAGGTTTGATAGAAGCTGTGTTTGCCACTGAAATGCCATATAAAGATTGTTGTAGAAGTTTCCAGCGGAAAGCTGATGATCCGTTACAACTTGTCCAAAATGGTTCTGCCAACTAATTTGGAGCACCAGCGACTCATGCTGAGGATGCTCGAATTCCTATTTATTTATGAGTTTATATTTGATCGACCAGCGACTTATGCTGAGGATGGATTGACCTAATTTAATATTTAGTGATCAGAGGAGCGGATCTAAGAGGGAATCGCTATGAAGTATAGATAAAGAGTTTATGATCTGATAGAGGTTTGGAATCAAGAGGCTGATGGATTTTCTGGCAGATGATTGGCCAAAGAGCACTTGGGCGCAGTAGCCCTGAAAGTTGTATAAATAGTCGTTTATTCCCTCTAAACAAACATCTCTCATTTGCCATCTTTCCTGTTTGTTTGAAGTATCTTGGTGCAACTAGAGTGGGAAAGGTGTTATAGGAGATCCCTAAAGGCGTGGGTGATCACGTCTGGAGTGGCTGGCGCTGCCAGCTCCCATTCCTCCTCTCTATGAGGAACCAGCGGGAACCTGGCCAGCTGGCTACCAGTGGCGAGCTGCATAGCCACCAACCCTAGCGGGGTGCAGCGCGGGAGGTGACATAGCCGCCCAAGAAGGGGGATGGACTCTCTGAGGCATGTCCAGATGGGTTGGTGAAGGGTCGCGAGGGTGGGGCAGCGTGGGAGTGCCTGAGCCGCCCAGGAAGGGGGCAGGACTTGCCAGGGAACACTCCAAGGACGCCTGAGGCTAAAGGCGAAGCCATTGGTGGTTAGTTGGTAGGTTGGACGTAAGACTTATAGGGGTTGGTATACCAATGAAGGCTAAATAGCAAATGGCCACCAGTCATCATACTGGTTGGCCTGGCACACTAGTGGAGCCCAAGGTCGATTTCGCAACAAAGGTCACAAAACTTCACCCAACAGGGAGATAGGATCTCCAATATCATATGCACACTAATTAAGCTGGTGAGCATCAGCGAATGGGGCTTTTCTCAAATAGTCATTCATGTGATACCCCAATTAGATGAAGGTGGGGAGCAGCTAGGTGATAACAGCCACTAGGGCCCAGTTGGGCTGCAACCAAGAAACATGTTTGGGGTTGCTGAGGCAATGAGCTCTGGGAAAATTCAATAAAAGCAAATCTGGTGGTTGAGAAAGGGTAGCTTATTGGAAACTTAAAAATAATCGACCAATGAAAAACCAGTGAGGGATGGTTGTCTTAAGGCCTAGGGGCTTGGGGAATAAGTAATGATGCATAAACAAAAGAATTGCAAAACCAAATAATTTTAAGCGGGATGAGATCTTGCAACTAAATTAATGCCAAATTGGCCTTCCACGGGCCATCTGACTCTCACTTGGGTTTCGCCACTAAACTATTCCTCCCACCGTGATTTCTTTTAGCTTGGAGACGCTTCGTTTGACAGGCGTCTAGTGGTGCCCATGGACAGGCTACAGGGACCCTAACCCACTGGGTATCGAATAGATTGAGCAATTTGGTTTCACTGGAGTCAGTACACTTGATTTATCTGAATTTTTCGCCCTATTGATGCAACCTGAAGTTATCACTGAGTTGGACCCCTAAATGATTTTGATTTTCTGCCCCTCAGCAGACCCTGACATCAGTTCTGGGGTGACATGCTCACCATTGGTTTTTGGATGGCATCCTCTTCCCACCGCAACCTCAGCACACACCTCCACAATTTGCTTAGTAAGCTCGCTCATGGTTAAAAAAGGCGTGAAAGGGGGAACCCTTAATAAGTAGGCTATCACCCACCATTCATCCACCACGCGGGTGAGATCGCCCTGGGTGCTAAGGGCTATCTTCCTTCTTCAAGCCCCTTTTTATGTGAAAAGGAAACGCCTCATGGTCAAAAAGAAGGGGGCGCTTTCCCAGACTTATATTATGCTTTCCTCTTCAAAAAGGGGAGCCCCACCCCCATGGAGCTAGCAAGGGCAACATTTTATATCTTTTGGGAGCTTAAAGCAATCAGCATGGCGATCTTCTGGGGGCTGTGGAGCATCAGGGTGGGAGGTGTGGAAGGCTTCTAAATCTCAGAATAATTGGTGCAGTCCCAGGCGCTGACCCAACAGTTTTCATAGTCTGGGAATCATTTTTAAAGCCACCAGGTATTGAACCAAATGGCACGGCCACTGGGAAGCTAAGATGTCATTGAATTTGACCTCCCCTGACCCTTTGATCACAATTGGCTAAGGTTAATTTGAAATCATCCCCTTAAATGGGAACAACTGCATTGCGTGGAACATAGGGTATTGCTTACAATGGCTGGAAGCTTCAGGATGAATGCCCCATAGCCCAGATCCTCCTCCACCAGATGGGTCCCCAAGCATTTGCTTGCAAATTTGTGGGAAGGCACCTGCATTTGCAAGTGGCGCGTATCCAGCAAGACTGTGGCCTCACTATATTATCATGTAATGGGAGACATTTCTGGTCCACAAAACGCTTTTATTTGCTGATAGCATTAGTTAAGTGTTCTCAAACTAGAGACTGGGTGCTGCAAATATGTTGAGAATATCAGCTGTTGCTGGTACCATTAGACAGGGAAACAGCCTTACATAGTACAAGGGGTTGTACCCCAGTGTTGGCTCATAGGGAGAGATCCCTGTTGATGCATGCGCTCCATTGTTATATGCAAACTGAGCAAGTGGAAGATCATCACTAGGTGTCCTGAGCAGCCGCGGCATAGCACCAGAGGTGCTGCTCAAGGACTTGATTTACACCCCATTTGGCCATCTTACTGAGTATGGTATGCTTTTGAACGACACGGCATAATATTCAGTATCACTAGATCAATATACAGAATTGCGCCATAATTGGGTCCCAAAGTCGCTAATAATCGAGTGTGGCACTCCAAACACGGAGAGCACATGGTGAATGAAGATCTTATCCGTCTCCTTGGAGGTAATGTAGGAAGAACATGGAATGAAAGGGAACTTGGTGAAGTGATCCACTACCACTGATAACAGTGGTAAACTATTGGAACTGGGAAGCTTGACAATGAAGTTGATGGACACCAAAGCCCACGGGCCCTCTGCTAGCTGCAGGGGGTGAAGAAGACCGGTTTTACCTAAATGGTCTGACTTTTACCAAACGCAAGTCACAGAATTTGTGATCCATGCTGGAATTGTTGTACATGTCTAGCCAGTTGTACATCTGATTACTAGATTGAAACATTTTTTGTTGCTTGGGTGCCCCACTGCAGTTGGGTCATGGTGCATCTGGACAACTTTTTTGCAGAGGAGTGGCGGCACCCACAGGTGCAACCTAAACTTAATTGCCCTTCCACCAAGGATAAAGGCACCCCTTGTGCATTGGAAATGCCAACTGATCCAATAACTCCAGACCCTCCACACAAGCCATCTGAGCCACTAAGACCCTCAAAACCAGAGGCATATCTGAACCCAAATCTGGACCAAAAATTGTAAGAGGAGCAATAGCTAATATTTGGGCCATCGGATAACCATGATTATTTTTGCACATCCGCCTCCACTGGACACAGTATAGGATTGCAACTCATAATGTTAGGTAGCACATTCAACGTTCTCTTTACAAATTTTTGTACTTAAGATTGAAGCTACAAAGGTCAAAATACATCAGCACTTGATGGTGCGCCAGCTTTTGTGGCTTACAAAAGTACAAATGGGCTTGGTGATCTATCAGCACAGTTACCTTGTGCTGAGCATTTTGCAGAAGGTACCTCTAGTGCTTCAAAACCCACGCCACAGTGGCTAACTCCTTATTGTGGATGGCTCAGGCTTATTTAAAAGAAGAAAATTTGTGGGAAAAATAAGCCACCGGGTGTTCCAGCCCATCAATCTCCAAAAAAAGAACTGACCCAACCGCAGTGTATGAGGAATCACATGTGACAATGTATGGCTTGGTGGTGTCAGCATGCTTAAGGACTGGGTAGACAAAAACACCTGCTTGATAGCCTCAAAAGCATTCTGAAGCACCTCCATCCAGCATAATACCACATTTATCTTATAAAGGAATGCATATGTGCGGCCATTTGAAAAAGGAAAGGGAAAAATTTCTTTGGGAAGATAATGGTGCCTAAGAAGCTCAGCACCTGCTTCTAGGCTCTGGGGCTAGGACATTTGAGGATGCCTCGAGCTTGCTAGGGGTATGGCATAACCATCTTTCAAGATTAGATTACCCAGGAAGGTAATCTCTTTCAGAAGAACTCACCCTTAGATGGCTTGACATAAAGTCCCACCTTGTGCAAAGAGGCCAGCACCGCCTCCAAGTCTTTCTCGTGCTGTTCAGGCGTGAGGGAATGGATAAGGATATCTTTGATATAAGCCACCGCGCATGTGAACCTAAGGTCCCCCAGAACATTATTGACCATCCATTGGAATGTGGCAGAAGCTTTCTTCAGGCTGAACTGCATCACCTGGAACTTATTTATGCCTCTCCTAATCCAAATGGCGTTAAGCCATTCCTCTTGGCCACTTGAATTTGGTTAAAGGCATTTACAAGGTTGAGTTATAAAATTCCCTGTATTTTGCAATCGCCTGACTGATCAACTGCTCAAAAGGGAGGGGATAGAGGTCGTGCACCATGTTTATATTCAAATGAATATAGTCAATGCATGGCCGCAAGTTCCCAACGGCCTTCTGAGTGAAAATAATGGGCCAGGTCAATACTCAAAAATAATGGGCGAGGTAATGGGGGACATTTTCTTAAATAACCACCCCTTCTTGAGCATATCTTTTATCATACTTCCAAAGCCTTGCTCTTTTCTGCTGTGTAATGATACAGTGGACAATTGATATTGATCATGGCTACTGGCAAATGAAGCGCTAAGTTGTATTTGGTGTGCTGCGGTAGATGATTTGCTTATATCAAATCAAATATTCAGTTATGCCGCCAACGCTGGGGGAAAATTGGGTGGAAGGCCCATTGTGAAAGCGAGCGTCATGATGGAGCTCTGGCACCATGCCTTAGTAAAAGTGTTAATAAGGGGAAACTCGCCTCTCACCTGGGTATTTATGAAGGAAATCATGTTTGAGTTTAAATGGATCTTTACCTGCTGGAACCGCCACCATCCCACCCCCATAATAACAGGAATAGAAGATTGGGCACCACAACAAGTCAATCACAGAAACTGAACTGATGC
The DNA here is from genome assembly GCA_022478985.1 of Massospora cicadina. Taxonomy (NCBI): domain Eukaryota; kingdom Fungi; phylum Entomophthoromycota; class Entomophthoromycetes; order Entomophthorales; family Entomophthoraceae; genus Massospora; species Massospora cicadina. Next base: position 17,735 of record JAKSZP010019241.1, read on the forward strand.
ACAGAGAAGTCTACTGGCCATTGAACATTAAAGGATGACATTGTAGTAGATGATGCGCTCAGTACTGACGCCCATACATCCAAGTCCAACTAAAGCTGCTGCGCCAGCTTAAAACTTATGAAACTCCCGCTCCTCCTATGTCAACCAAGCCTCAAATGACAATCAGTGAGAACCCATTTAGATTTTAATGGTAAAAAATACGCATAATCTTGTTTATTAGCAAGGGCCCGCAATTCTGCCAGTTGGGTGGTAATAATTATTAAATCAACCGGGGAAACTGGTTCAGTCAAGAAGTTGGGACACAGACTGGGGTAAAGTTTCACAATATCCTCACGCTGGGTGTCAACTAGGGGACTAATGGATTGATGGCCATCTGCTTGGTTTCAGGAAGAGCCTCGCCCACAGAAGCCAAAGCTGGATCAGACACACAATCTGGGTTGTGGAACAATGCACCTTTATAAACCTTATCACAATATTTATAAGATCATGGATAAGACCGGACTTTAGGCAAACCCCACAGGATATGCTGACAAAGATACAACAGCCCTCACCCCATGAGGCACTGGTGGAGTGTGGCACCAATAAATGTTGCCACCATGCACATTTGGTCCACCGTCTCCACTGGTGTGGCCCAAATGGCATGGTTAGCGGACTCTGGATCCAAGGCACCATGAAAACTTCCATAATAACATCCAACGGGAGGATGAGTTCAGTAACTTGCTCATGGGAATCTTCTATGAATTAAGCCAGGATAGACGCATCTGCGCCCAGAGAAAATAATTGAAGCAAATGAGCATATCGAGCTACCAGCGCCTGCAACAATAATTATACCAGAGCTATCAGGGTAATTGAAACTCCATCCTGGGTAGCTGAGAGCAGGATACCCCACACCCAGTGGTAGGCTTCACTTTAAACTACTTCCAACAAGGCCACTCTGTATTGGGCATCTTTCACGGTAGTGGAACTTACAGGGGAAAACAAAAATTGCACCTGAAGCTTGGTGAGGGAGTTAAGCACCTTGTTGCAACAATCAAAAACGTCAAAGTTTTTGACCGCCATCTTGCCTTAGGATTGGCGGATGGACACCAAAGGATTGTCTGATATGAAATTCCCTCGTGGTAAGGGTTTTGACCCATCATACCCACCAGTTTAACCTTGAGTCTAGGGAAGATCAAAAATAAAAAAATGACACAGATAAATGAAGATTGGCCCCAAATTAAGCCTGATTTCTCTATTAACAAAATAAACAAGAAAACGAATTTAAAAGCCCAGTAAAATGGCACCACTAGTGACATGAGGAAAAACCCCAGTGGATTAAGCTCTCTAGAGGGTTCAGTGCCTCCGAGTAATGCCCAGAGCCAACATTTTTGTTTAGGCACAAAAACTAGGTTTGCCACAGGATACCAGGTAAGACTTGTCAAGGGTGGCCCTGAGGCCACCAGAGAGACCAACATGAGAGCATAAAATGTGATTAAATTATGAACTAAGTTCAGAATTGTGCATGCCAGACCTTTTAAGGTCGCCATTCCAGGGAGCCCTTCCACACTATTCCTTAGGCCCCCAAGTGCTTAAATAATAGCTCAGGATGGGCACAGCCCAGTGCTAGACCCTCCATAAACTGCCAAAATAGCCCAAAAAAGTGTTTCAACTCAAGGTTTGGAAATTTGAATCTCAAGTAAAAATGAACCAATTTGTTCAGCCTGACCATTATATCACCTTCTGCTAAGAAGGAGCCCCCCACAAAAGGGTGCCCCATAGCCAGAGGTAACCATCATGAGGGCTTCCGCAGTAAGCATGGAGCCAGAACTGAACTGCAAGATCCAGTCCACCCAGCAGGGGAAATGTGCCCAATGCATGGCTGGGTGGTTATCCCACACAGGGTGAGCTTAACATGGGGTGAGGGGCCCTGCTTGGCCAGGACCCATTGGTGTCAGCCAGATCCCTGGTGAATGGGAAGCCCCACAGGGATTTTGGACAGAAAATCGCTTCAGGTCTGGGGTTTGCCATCAGTCACCAGCTCCCCTCCAGAGCTGGTTACTCAACAACTGGGACCTGAAGCGACCACTGAGGTCAGGATGAACTGGGCGATCTGGTGGCGTGCTAACAGCACAAAGAATTTAAAATAATAGAATGGTCAAAAACGTCCAAGTTTTGACCGCCATCATGCCTTAGGAATGGAAGATTGACACTAAATACTTGTCTGATATGAGGTTCCCTCATGGTAAGTGCTTCAACTCATCATACTCAACAATTTAACCTTGAGTCTAGGGAAGGTCAAAAAATAAAAAACGACACAGGTAAATGTGGATTTCAGCCCTGAATTCAACCTGATTTCTATATTCATTGAAAAACAAGAAAATGAACCTAAATTCAGTAAAATGGCACCACAAGTGACATGGGGAAAAACCCCAGTGAATAAACGTCCCTAGAGGATTCAGCGCCTCCAAGTGATGCCCAGAGCCAACATTTTTGATTAGGTACAAAGACTAGGTTTCCCACAGGATACCAGATAAGACACGGCAAGGGCGGCCCCAATGCCACCAGAGAGACCCACACAAGCGCAGAAATGAGAAAAAAATTCTGAACAGAGTTCAGAATCATGTGGGCCCAACCTTTTAAGGTCGCCCTACCCAGGGAGCCCCTCCACACTATTCTTTAGGCCCTAAGAGCATAAATAATAGCTTGGGAGGGCACAACTCAGCACCAGACCCTACAATAACTGCGAAATATCCAAAAAGCAATTTGGCTTGATATTTGAATTTCTGAATCTCAATTCAAAATGAAAAAACTTGGTTCAACCTGACCATACATCACCCCCTGATTAGAAGGAGCCCCCACAAGAGGGTGGCCCATAGCTGGAGTTAACCACCACAAAGGCTTCCACGGGAAACACAGAGCCAGAACCAGACTACAATAGCCAGTCCACCCATCGAGGGGAAACATGTTAGCTCATGGCTAGCTGGTTAGTCCACACAGGGTGGGATGACTATGAGGTGAGGGGCCATGTTGGTCCAGGTCCCTCCCGTGCCAGACAGATTCTGTAAGTCCTGGGGACCAGCCCCTGAAACTGGATAGAGATCAACACCCCTTCTAGATGAAAAGGGGTCACAAGGCTCCAGTGGACCCTCTGTCACAGCTGAGCGACCTGTCCCATCTGATAGATGAGCGCTGGGTGACTGCCCTTCCCTCCAAGGATACCCCATTCCCACCTCTTCCCCCTCCTCAACCCTGGTAAGTTTGATAGAAGAAGTCTACAGGGAGATTGCACACACCGGGGTCCATGGACAGTCGCCTGGAACCACCCACTCCCCAAGCAGCTATGCCACAATTTTGGGGAAACAGCTTTTCCCAACATCAGATCCCAGCCTGCAATTCTAGTCTGGGGGAGCCAGTCCAGACTGGCTGGCACCAGAAATCAGATCAGGGTACGGCTCAGATCTTGAAACAGATGCCAAATAACTTGGACCATCTTCCATAACGCTCCAAAATAGATCCAGGAAGTTTGGATCGCACAAAATTCTCTCTCTGCTCGGCGTAACTTTCTGAGCAATTTATTCAGTAAATTAAAAGTTAAACACTTAATTGTACACCAAAGTCTTGCTCTGATGTTGTCAGATCCCCCGCTGACTGTCCCAGCATGGGGCAGCGGCAAAACTCCCCACTCCGTTTTCTGTCCAACAGGAAAACGCGCTCAGAATGGCTCACCCAGCCATTCCAAACCCTTGGGACGATTCATTTCTCCCAAGGATCTCAAAGCCCATCTCACCTAAAACCAAGCGGTGCCCCGCTGCCCCCTGGTGCTCCCTGGAGCAACATGCATTTTGGCGTTAGGGTCAAATATGGGAAATTCTTCCCCTATGATGACCAAGCCATTATCAAAATGGCACAGGTGGTGCTGACACCAGCCTGTTTATTTGACTTCCGCCCCTATAAGGGGTATTTTGATCTTGGCTTCCCCTGTAAAGCTTATGCAGCCAATGCAGCAACGGTGCCACTAATATTTAATAATATTCCCCTCCCAACAAATCAGACCTGGCTTTCAACGGACACCACCTTGGTGGTCCAGTTTGCTGGTTTGCCCACCCACCTCCCCTCCAAAGTGCTCCACCAGGAGCTGATGAAAGGTTTGGCAGCATACGGCGCCAACCAATCTTACAATTTGTGGTCCCAAATGGGGCCACACGCCTCACTGGGCCTTGGGCATATGCCATGATCAGCCCTGAATTTATGAAAATTTCTTTGGCAATTCCACCTTGTGCCACCATCCCATCTGCCCCTAACCATCCGTTCTGGGCCCATGTCAATGGCGGATGGACGATTTGTCCATCCTGTTTTGAGTTAGACCACTCAAAACGCATATGCCCATACTCAGAAACATCCACCAATGCCAAAAGTTTGCCCAACGCCCACCAGTCCACCGCCCCCCACCCCAACTCGGACATGGGGTACAATCCTACCTTCAACTCCTCCAATGCCTGATGCTGCAGATGCACCTGGAGCCACCAATCAGCATCCACATTGCTCCAGGGCCATGCATGATTCTTCCAATCATGCGCAGGATTGGACCCTGGTTCATCCCAGGCAAATTCTAGAAAACCACCCAATCCTCAATATATGCTCATTCCTCAATCCAATTCAACCAAAACCTATGGGAGTTTCTCAATGAAATCGATGAATCAGGTAACATCATCAAAGAACTTCTGGTGCAAGTTGAGAAGCTCTGTAATGCAGAATGGGATGCAAAATTACCGCCTCAGAAATATGTCCCACAACCTAACTCCAAACTGTTCTGCAGTGACCACCAGCTTGCAGTAGAAGCAACCACCACACCAGATTGCCATCCACTCCACAAAGCTGCTACCAAATCTGTGGCTGCACTCGCAGGAGGGATTCCACCTCCCATTATCCCCATAGATCTTACTGCACAAAGTAAGATCAACATGTAAATTTTACACAAAAACATCACCGAAGCCATCCAGAACGTGGTAACAGTAGCATGGAATCTGAAAGCAAAAATATTTTGAACCAACATTGCCACGTTTGTTAAATTCCCAGACGCCCACCTCAAAGCTGAAGACGCTTTGGCAAAATACATTGTTGGCATTATGATGGCTAACAACTATTTGGAGGTTCCAGTCATCAGGGATATCAAACCCCATACTGCCGATGCCCCCACACCCCTATTTCTGCCTTAACACGCACCCTACTCTGGAATGAGATGGATGCAGCTGAAGACGAGCCCCCAGATCCCCCCGTCCACCATGGAGGGACAGCAGTACTTGCTACCCACCTAGTTGGATAATCGTTAGGTATGATTCAATTGATCCGCCATTTTGAGCGTTTTGTTTGAATCATTAATTTTTTTATTATGATTTTAGTTTTAGTTCGGTAATGTCCATCCCCTGGTCAGCTTACCTTGGTTAAATAAATTGGTTAAATAAAGTTTGGATCTCAAAATTAGTCTAATTGAGGATTTGGTCCATGTTGCAAACAATTTGATCCAAGGGACCCTGCCTCCTGGGACAAATCTGGAACACCCAAACCATGAGAACAGGCTGAATCAGATGACCAGGACTCAGATTGGTAGTAACGAATTGGTTTGGCCCCAGAAATGCATAAAAATTTGCAAAAGTTTTCTTGACTTTTGCCAAAATCTGAAAAATCACCTACTCCCCTCTGAGCCAACCACCCAAATCCCATCACTAAACCCTGAATGCCTAATCCCACAATACCCTCCCCATTCATTTTACCCAGTAATTAAGGAAACTGCCCTGCCAGGGGGCAGTTGACAGTTCATTCTCTTATCTACGCTTAATAAAATTTTGATCCCCCAGTTAGATTGCTGCAGCCTCCATCTGCCTTACTATTTTTCTAAAAGTTCCGCTGATCAATCTGATGAAGTGCGCCATCGCCTAAGTTTTCATACTGATGTTCACTTACTGGGTCATCTGGTTGCTTGACCCCACCACGTGGCAGTAGAATGTAAATGCAATAATCTGCCTCACCCCTGATGACGAACCTGCTGAATCATTCATTACTGCACATTTGTTTAATGGGAACCCTCCCATCCGTTTGGTTACTGAGTTCTCCAAAATTACTCCTTTGCTAGAGCAGCACCTGAGTGCTCCTGCCCCGCCGCTCGTGGACTTGGGATCCACAACCACCTCAACCACCAATGGCTTATCCCACCTGTGGGACCTGGAGCGCCACATCCAGGGAAAGTTCAGTCCCAACCCCTCTTTTGGGTCATATTCTACCTCCGCTCTCACTTCCAACCACACACAGCCACTTTGCTATCCCTCGCTGGTGCTCAAGCCCCCATACTCGAATCTGAAGGCCAGCAACTGTGAAACCTGGAGAAGCCGTCATCCTCCCTGCCTCTCCCACTCTTGGGGGTTGCCCCACAAGACTCATGGTTGCCCCTATTGCAACCATCGGAATTGCCTTGGGGGTCTTCAGTATGTTACTAAACTTTTACTTTCCTCACATCTCAAATAAAACCTCACTATTACTATCCGCTCAGACCGCTATTCCTATGGCATTCTGGGCCCTCCACTGGGTACTCTCACACCCTAACTGGGGCCCAGTCTAGTTCTTATTTGCTGAATCCATGTAATAATGAACTTACCACTACTCTTAGCTTTCTCCACCCTCCTCGCTGGCATCGGCGAAGCGTTGGCCTATGCTCTCACTCTAAGCGTCCTCTCCCTCTGTGACCTGACCTTCTCCTGCTGGTTGGTAGCCTCGTTCATCTGGGCCTGCCACTAGGCTCTGCTAAATTGGTCCCCACCCCACTGAGCTCCAGTGACGTATGTCACTCCATCAGTTAACGTGATAGGGTTGGGGGGTTCCCCCTGTCCCTTCTAATGAGGTGGCTGATCAAATCCTGGGAGTCCTGGTGGAACTCCAGGTGCGCCTTATTGCTGATGGTTGAAAATATCTGCTTCCCTCTGATGCACAGCAGAGCATGGCTTTCCTCGACGCCCTGGATGGGGATGCCTATTGTCAGGTCAGGGGAGTGCTCCGCTCTGCTGCTGATTCTGGCAGCCACACCCCCTTGTTGGCACTGGTCACTTCAGCGGTTTAGGCCCCTGAGCTAAAACTGGCGCGTCTTCTCCATCTGTTTACCTTGGGACAGACAGCCATAGACTTACCCTCACTGATTGAGGCCTTCGTGGTCCTGACACCCACTGTACCCACCCCTGCCAAAATCGCCATCTCCGCTTTCTGCGCTGCCTTGGACCCCACTGCGGCGGCCCACACAGTTTGGGACCCTCTCCCTGGATCCTTAGAAGTTGCATTCTCTGTGGCCTGTGAAATTGGGGCCAGTCTTTCCACACCCCCACATGTGCCGTCACTGCTCCTGAGGTACACCATACCACACCTCCCCCTGCCAGTGGTTGCAACCAAGGGAAGCGCCCCCCTGCACTTGCCGCCCTTTGCTCCCCTTGGCAGCCACCTCGGGTACCTCCACCCTGGGGGAACCCCTGCCTATAGCACCTCCTGCCTCCAGCCCATATTAGGAGGCTTGGTCGTTGGGTCCCCAGCGCTCAGAGTCTGCTCAGATTTGGCGCTATCATTCCCCTAGGTGACCCCGCTCCCCCCCTGAAGAGAGTGGAGCAGATGTACGCATTGACCCTCGCCTAACCATTTGGGACAACAAAGTAGCAAAGACCCCTCACTGGTTGCACTCTGCCCTTGTGCCTCCAGGCCAGTATCTCTTAATGATGGGCCACGCCCCCTCATCGGCTGCCCTCTCTCTTGCTCATCCCAATATAGAGTGTATCTTGCGTACTTCTGTTCCCCATTTCCTTTCTCTCTGAGTCATGGAAAATCACAGTTTAAGCCCTCCTTGACATCAGAGTGGCAGGTAACTTTATTGACCTTGGTATGGCACAGTCCTTGGACCTGACGATGTAGGAAGCTTCATCCATTCTGGGTGCCTCGTCAGA
>JAKSZP010019242.1:0-25553 GCA_022478985.1 Massospora cicadina
TTTCCCAAAAACCCACGGTCGCCATTACAGCAGGTGTGGCAGACATAATGTATGAAAAAATGATTGTGGGCAAATATCATGATAAGCTGCTGCCTGTGATCAAAGAGTTTGATGGGCTTAGGCAGGATACCTTCTTGCGCAATGGGAATTATATAAGTGGATGGGGGAAACGATGCTGAGTTTCCCAAAGCCCTCTGCCAGGCCTGCAATCATTATGGATGCCCATAGGGCGGTAGGTCATGGATGGTTGAAAAAGACGCTGGAGTTCTTGTAACCCCACTACTATTTGGAGAGTATGCACTACGATGTGCTTGAGACAGTTGGTTGCTGCCATCAGTGCCAAGTGGAGAAACCATTCCACCAAAAAACCACCTAACAGTTAGTTAAACCTCAGTTCATATGGCATACAGTTTTGTTAGACTGGTGGGGCCTCTGCCAACTGGTGCAAACTGCTCCAAATATATAATAGTTGCCATTGACCATTTGACAAGATGGGTGGAAGCAAGGGCTATCAAGGATTTGGGGGTTGTCACTACCGCAAAGTTCATCATGGATTGTGTTATACAGCGCCATGGTTGTCCACAATTTATCCTAACAGACAATAGAACCAATTTCACATCACATATATTGGCCAAGTTGAACGAGCTCATGGCAATCCATGGGGTTTTAACTACCCCTTACCACCCTGAATCTAATGATATGGTGGAACGGGTCAATGGGACCTTGGCGAATATTCTACGCAAGCTCATAAATGAGCGGCTGTCAGACTGGAGCACCCTTTTATCCACTGCTGTCTTCGCGTACAATATCAGCTACCACTTGGCAACTGGTAAGAGTCCATTCCCTTTGCTCTATGGATGACATCCAGCAATGCCTGCATTGCTTTACTCCTGTGTAGAGGATACTGGCGAAGTTGAGCCCCACCACTATTTGTCTACCCTAACAAACATGCTAATTAAGCTCCAAACTGAGGCATATTCCACTAGCCTTGTCAAAAAGATTTGGGATCATGTGGCTGCTCAATGTAGATGCAGCATTCTTTCACAGTTTGGTGGAATTGGTCATGTTTCATGACCAACATGGGTTCAGAAGAAGGAACAAGCTCGGCAGCATATGGAGTGGACCATTTGAGATCATTGAGAAGACAGGGACTGATGCCTACACCATTAAGTAACCTGCGGGTGGTCAGATAATCAACTAAGTACACACAAAGTTCCTTCAGCCCTACAAGCAAAAGACGCTTATTGTTCAGAAAAGGGGGGTAATGTCAAGATTTCAATATGACTGGGCAATAAGCTAGTGTTCCAGTGAATCATTAATTAGATGCAAAGCAAGCTCCAAGGGCGAGTAATAGGTTAGAGCAATGCAAGGTAAATCAATCAAATTAATTAGGGTTCAGTAATTGAGGAAATTCCATTGAAGCCTCAATTATTGAACAAATTCTACATTGATAGCGAATTAGATTGACTAAGCAAATTGTTTTAAATTCGTTGAGGAATACCGAGGGTTAAGGGTTGAGTGAGAGAGAGAAGGAGGTAATTTTTTGGAGTATAAGAAGGAAGAGAGGAATAAAGAAGAAGTGAGTAGGAATAATTAGAGAGCGTAAGCAGAGGGGGTCTGCCAGTGAGATCATATTAAAATAAATTAGTAGCGCAGTTGAGGCAATTGCCTCATATTTTTATATAATTTTAATACGTTTACTTGAGGGACCAACGATCTCCATATCATATGTCCTTTGCTCAGTGGGCTAAACCCTGTGCAACTCGTTCAGCGCGAATAAGCCATATCTGCCAAAAGTTAAACAGGGCATGGTTTGTCAACCCCCATCTAGTAGCCCTTGTTCAATTCTGGCCCATATGTCCATGTTCTTGACAAAGCCCATTGGCAAGTGCTTGAGACAACTCTTCCAGCTCTGGTACCATATTGGGATTACTCAGGGTTATTTGCTGACTGCCTCTTCTTTTACTGTTGCTTCCCTCTCCGCTCTGGGGTATTGTGTTTGACTTCTTCTGACTTTTCAGATTTCCCTTCCCCTAGTCACTTTCTCGCAGGGATCTGCATCTGCTCAACAAACTTGGTTTGTAGGTCTAGCCCTTCGCTAGCATCTGATCTCACATAGATTTTGATGGGTTATTCACTCCTACTGTGATCCATCCTCCCTCCTGAAAGAGGCGACATAGGCAGAATTATCCTCAAATCAAGGATAAGCAATAAATTAAAAACTATAACGATGGATTGGTTTTTCCTATGCGGTTTTTGATAATCTTTTTTTTAGATTTTTATCAATCTTTTATTTTTTTCTTTTTTTTCCATAAGACTTGACCTTGTTTTGGGTCAGCATTCCATCTTTTTATTTTTTTTCCAAAACTAGATCCTAGGTATACTTAGACCTACCAGTTTTCTATGTTCAGAGGTCTTACTTTTTTAAGACTTAATTATCTAGATTGGTTCAGAGGTCCTTTTTAAACTTGATCAAATCCTTAGGACATAACCAAGTTAATGGTTCAGCAGTCCTTCAGGAACTATATTTTTGTTATTTTTTCATTGATCTATTGCTTCAAATACTTAGTATGGACTCAATTTACTACACTCTTATCCAAGAGGTTCTTGATGGAGTAGGTGTCCGTTACTGTCTTGGTGATAATCTCAAATGGACCCAACCACATTGCATCTAATTTGTTTCTTTTCCTGAAACCATGCATATAACAATAGGCAACTCTTTTGCTTATTCAGTGTTCTGTTAAGGCCAGTTGGTTCTTATCATCCATCATTTTTTCTTATATCATTTTTCTTCAAAGTAGTAATAAGTATGTGTTTGCATTTTGATCAGGATATTTGTCATTCGTTTCAGGTACTTCTCAGCACTCATCCCCAATGTTGGTTCCACCACCAAATATAAAATTGGTAGCAATGAGGTCTTTCACCTGTAAGTAATTATAATAGTGTTTTTCCTGTTGCCATATGATGAACAATACTGTAGGCAAAAATCACTGAACTCAGATACATTCTACATGCAGAAGTTCTTCCTGCAACCAGCTTTCTTAGCGTCACATCCAGCATCCCACTGACTCATTCTACCATTCCGTTCATCTCCAGCTGGTAGGGTACAGACATGAATCCTTAGATCCCCATTATCTCATTTAACTGCGGGATCACATGAGACATGAAATTTGTCCCATTGTCACCCAGCAGGACCTGCGGACATCCATTTTGATATACTAGTTGATATAGGATGAACTTAGCAGTACTTGTAGCATCTACTTTCACAAGGGCCTTCATTTTGACCCATCTTGTCAGATGATCAATCTCATTTATTATGTACATGAATCCCCTTGTGCTCATTGTCAGTGGTCCCATCATGTCGATGGACACTGTATGCTAAGAAATCCTTGTCAGACCAGTTGGTATCCAGCCATATTATTATGTGGCTTGTGCAACTGGCACTTCACACAGAAATATAAATAGTTGGCAACATCATAGTTGATGGACTCCCAGTGGTAGTACTAGCAAATATGGTCAGTCATTTTTCTCAGGTCTCCATGCCCGACAACCTTATGAGTGGCTTGAATGATAGCTGCTCTTTCCAACAGCTTTGGTAATAGTAACTGCTTCCCATTAATCATCTTGAAAACTTGTCCATCCATGGTCTCAGTGTTTTCCATTGCTTTCCAAAGAGCACCTTGGATTTCTTGGGCTCTTTCCCAATTTCTCCATTGACCATTCTCTTGAATAACTCATCCACTTGCTGGTAAACCATCTGGACCATTGGTAACTACAATAAGCCATCTGCATTCTGATGTTAAGCCCCCACGATAGACAATCTCATAATCAAAAGCCTGTAACTTCAATGCCCATAGGGCCAGTCATCCTTCTGGGCTCCCTTAGATTGTGCAGTTAATGTAGCAAAGAGTGGTCCGTTACCACCTTAAAGTGCATTCTGTGGATGTACACCCAAAACTGTTTACAGGCGTAAATGGCTGCAAGGCATTCAAGCTCAGTTATGGTGTAGTTCCTCTCAGTGGCTGAGAGTGTCTGGCTCACATATGCCACCAGATGTTCGTCCACAAGTTCATCTACTTGGCTTATTGTAGCGCTGATAGCCATTAAAAAATTATCAGTTTGTATAATAAATTCTTGATTGAAATTTGGAAATTTCAAAATTGGAGAATCTATCAAGTACTGGCATAATTTATCAAAGAATTTCTATGCTTCTTCATTCAATACAAATCCTTTCTTTGGATCCTTTAACAGATGGAATAAGGGCCTGGCGATTCTGGTTAAATTTCAAATAAATTTTCAATAGTATCTGACCATTACAAAGAACACTTGGATATCTCAGAAATTCTTTGGGTCAGCCATTTGTTCTAATGCTTTGATCTTCTGGGCTTGTGGCTGCAGTCCACTAGATTTGATCACGAATCCCAGATATTCAACTCTTTCCTGAAGAATTGACACTTCCTTGGCTTAATCTTCAGGTTGGCCGCGGACAGTCTCTTGAACACTTCTTCCAAGTGGTGCAAATGGTCAGTAAACGTCCTACTGAACACATTGATATCATCCAAGTACACCAGGACGCATGACAACTTCAAGTCATTTAGTAGCGTCCATGGCCCTCTGGAACGTTGCAGGCGCATTACACAGACCCTGGGGCATTCTTGTCAGTTGATATAGCCCCTTCAAGGTAATAATCACCCTTTTTTCTTGGTCTTATCTTGCAAAGTGATTTTCCAATATAATGATATCAGATCCATCATATAGAGTTACTTCACTTCTCCCAATTAATCTAGTGCATCATTGACTATTGGTAGGGATATGAATTCTTCTAAATAATCTTATTCAGATTCTGGTAATTGATCACCACCATATTAGAGGCATCCTTTTTCTTAACAATAAGAATTGGACTCGCCCAGGGACTCAATGACGGAACTAGAAGCCCATTTTTCACTAGTTTGCTAATTCCTCTTCCACTACTGCTTCAGCCGCCTTTGACTGTTAAATTTTCTCATCCTGATCAGCAAATTTTCCCCAGTATCGACCATGTGTATCACATTTCTCACACATCCCAAATTGTGGTCATCCTGGGCGAATACTTCATAATACTTTTTGAACAATTAAAGCACCTTTCTTTCTGTCCTTACATCAGATCAGCAAGTTGCTCTTGATAAACTCATAGGTTGATACTCTTGGTTACCCCAGCCAGTAATCCCATCTCATTAATGTTCCCAAGATCTTGGAATTTCCTCAGTTCAACCATCAGGATTAGATGAACTTATGTGACGATCTGATTCTTCTCAATCTTCATCAGTTTTTTCACTTAAATTCGCCAGGATAACTCGAATTTCTCAGTGGCCTGGCATTATTATTCCTGGAGCCACCCAATGATCTACTCTGGACTTCTTCCGGGAGCTTCCAACCTCACCATACAGTAGCTATGATATCTCTAATGTCAACCACATGTTGAATATCATCTGTGTTACTGGTGGTATGGTTTTTGTATTCTTGATCCTCAGTGAATTTCCCCAATTTTCTAGGATTTCTGTCAGCATTTATCATCACTTTCATCCAACTAGTTGGTATTAAATCAGTACAATGCCATCATTGTATATCAAGTTGATAAAGTTATTTCTCCTACTCAGTGGAGCTTCCTCATCTTTCTGATAGACCAATGGTAACGTCTGACCCAATATGGTTAAAGTATTATCCTCAAAGTTACATTTAACTCCAAACTTCATTAGAAATTCTATCCCAATCAGAATGTCATAGTTTTGGTTGTCCAAAACTATTGCTGGCGCAGATATCACCAAGGATTTGAATCATAGTAAAAGAGCGCTATATGCTTCACATGAGATGGTGGTATTTAGCCCAGTTTTCTTGTAGTTTTTCTTGTGTTCCAAGTCAGGCAAGATCTTCATCCTCTTCATCAGCTTGGTTGAGACAATACTAATTGGCGCTCCGCTGTCAACAATCACCCTCACTCATAATTGACTCACTAGTATATCTATTTATGTACACTCAGAGTATTGTAGGACAGTATTTACTGAGTGTATAATGGCATTATTAGCCAAATTAAGTGTGTGAATGATTTATGCCTATAAATCAGAAAATGATTCCTTGATCACACTGAGGGGGATTGATAGGTTTGGATCATCTAATCAGACCTTATCAATTCTTCAGGATTATCTGCAGCTTGAATCTTGTCCACTAGTTGTCAGGCGTACAGCTGGGCAACTTCTTTGATTATCTTGAGGTTGATCCCCTCACCTCAGATCTTGTTACCATGGTCACGTCTAAATTGACCACCTGATACAGTTGATCCTATATGTCTTCATCCATGAATAGATCTCTGATTTCAATTTCCTTGTGCATAATATTGGGAGAAACAGGCTTCTCTGCATCTCAAGACTGTTCCCAGTCTAGGCCATGGGCCCTTTTTCTGAATCCTTTGCAGTTGCAGAATCTTTTTCTTGGACCACGCTGATTTGTTCCTTGGGTTTCTTGCATTGTACAATGAAATGTCCCTTTCCTCTGCATTGATAACAGACTTTCTCCTTCTTATAAATACATTTGAAGTCTTCAGGCTTATTACCTAGAACAGCTTGGTTGCTCATCTCCCTAGCACCCTCGTTCCCCTTTGTGAATTAAAATTCATACTAGGTTTGATTTGAAACTTATATTTGGGGCATTGAAGGTAGCTCCCAAGATTTTTAAATTGTCTATCATCTGAGAGATAATAATTTTTATTGTGAACATGGAAGACATCATTTGATGCAAATTGTGGTAAAGCTAAAGGCCACTTGTAATGCAATTTGGGCATCAAAATCATCGAGCACCTTTGCTCCAATTAGGATTTGCAATTTCTGGTAGAAACGATCATCAAAGCTTGCTAAGAATTCATATTTATAAAATGAATGCCCAAAAAATCTTGTTTGCGCTTAGACATGTGCTTCAGTCTTCTGATTCCTTCGTAATGACTGCTTTGGCCTCTGCTTATAAACGACTGTCCCTCTCCTGATGGGGCAACGCTAGGTTTTGACAATTGGTGTCTAGGCAATTTATCACCATCAATGCCTTTTGATGATCACCATATCTTTACATGGTTATATCGAACAATTGGAAAAACGCAGGGGCATTATCCTGATGGGTAGTCAGCAATTTTGGTGTTGCCTTCAATTCCTCCAAGGTATTTCTAGCCACCTCTCTAGGTTTGGCTACTCAACTTACTTGGGGAGCGATTTCAGGCATTATTTTCAAAAAGTGGTAAAAGCAGGTGGCATGTTTCTTGGGTTAGTCATCTTTCCAAATTATCATACAGGGAGTTCTTTCTTTGGCATTGACTGCCGCATATGGTTCACATTTGCATTTGTGAGCTTTTAACTCCTTGACCTGTTTAATAATCCTCTTGATATCAGTGCTGAATGCTCTTAAATAAACACAATCCGTTTCATGCTCTTTTTTTAGAAATAAGACTTCTTGAATTAAGTCATCTTCTTTTTTCTTTAATGACATTACTTTTACAAGTATCTATTCCTGAAACTCATGACATTATTGACCCCTTCTTCCATCTTGGCGACCCTTTCCTTCAAGGTTGCAAATAATTGATGATCTGCTGAGTTCAGGGCGTTCTGATTAATGGTTGCCAACTCCATCCATAGTTTTCTTATCTCATCTTTATACAATATCACGTTTTAATTTTTCTACTCAACTACACCCCTGTAGTGAGCACCAGATTTGTAAACATTTATAGGTTTCTGATTATTCTCAGCCAATAAACCCTATAAATATATTACTTGCACAGGTTTTATGCAATTCTCTGCGTTTTATGATAGTAGTTGATATAATTGTTGATAATAGTATGGCAACTACTATCCATAATTGAATTGAAGTATTAAATTTTAGTCCAACGCTCAGCCAGTATTTCCTCCCAAAATACTTATGATGTTCTGATCAGTAATTCATTCCCTTTTACTGCCTAACTCAATCTACTTTTATATCCCTGTTTACAGTTTCTCTGGTTTGACACACAGTCAGCAGCAATCCCCAATTTGATTCAGCTTCTTTACTGGATCCCCGCTCAGATCCTTACTCTTTATCTTAAAGAGTCTCTCAACTATTGCAAACAGCAATAATATCCATGAGAAAGAATAGAGCTCAAAATGGATTCTGATAAAGTTACTATGCTAATACTCTAGTAAAAGTGATCTGGTAATTTGTTAATATATTAGTAATTTATTTAGGGAATTTATAATAGAGATTTTTACACCCAACCTTTGGTTGTCACATCCTTCATGAAACGACAGCTGTTGCTTTTGAATTACCCAGCTTTATCTCATCAGTGATGGTCTTCTTCATCCTGGCTAGGATTTTATCACTGAACATCCTCAAGACCTAAATGGAAAGAGTCAGAAAATGTGTCCCTAATGTTTTCCTCTAAATCTAAGTGAATCACCCATATTTGGCAAGCAACCTGCTTAGGTAATGGGACTTGTTACCCATTAAGGCAGGTCGCAAACCAACTGATAGATTTGCTAGTTTCAGGTGGCATTACTCACCTCACAACCTGATCCTTAAATTCCCAATTGGTTGGTAATGAAAACTGACCAATTCCAATCAGTATGCCTGATAGTTATCAACTTTCAGACGCCCCTATTTTGTCAGCAACTCTTCTCATTGAAATCTTAAGCAATTGTTCTGTTCAATCTCTAATGGATCTGACCAGGTAAATAACCTAAAATCACCCAAACATAGTTACCCTAAAATTAGGGTCAACTAATTTTCAATTCACTTTGCATTAGGTAATTATCACCTAGCAATCCTTGGTAATCTAGTCAGCTGAAATATGGGCAAAAAAACCCAACAGCGTTTCAGACTCACTCAAAGGCATAGTTAGAACAGTATTTAATTTTGAAAGTATATGATAACCTTTATTGCTGGATACCACCTCAAGGAGGTCCACTACTTGACTGACCCAAAAACTTATATATATTATTTTTAATGGTTCTAATAAAAAGCAAAGTAGAACACCACAGAAGTTGGTCTGAAAGAAGCATTTTTAAGACATTATGTGTTTGGGATATATTTATTTATTCTTGTTACTAATCCACTTATTAATAATGAAATTAGACTACCATTAATGGTAGTGCAATAGCTTTAATAGGTCCAAAATCAAGTTTCAGAATGTAAATGTATATTAATTGAATTGGTAATATGCTATTTGATATGCTGAGAAAATCCTGATTAAAAATCAAAATGTAATAGTTGTCATTTGCAACATAGTTTCAACTTTTAAAGCCGTTAATTTATCATTTGTAAAACCATTATCTGATGTCTAGTTATATCCTGGTCATGCTTGGCCCTTAACCCAAAGTTGTTCCAAGGTATTTTTCATATTGTGTAGTGCAGCTAAGTTCATACCTTCATACTTTGTAACCTCCTCCTTGTTTTTACTATCCACAAGAAATTATATAATGACTTATAATAGATCTTCCACTTGATGTCCCATGATGGAAATTAGCATGTAAGAAAGCAGGTTCTTTTCCTATCAGCAAGGTACTGAATAATGGATCCTTCCATTTCAAGTTACATTACACTGAAAGATAAACACCTTTTTCCAAACATCCACTCTTTTTCCAATTTAAAGGACATAAACTAACAGAGGTAGAGCCCATCATAGTGTAGGGTGCACAATAAATGGAGTATAAAAGATTCTGAATTTGTGATGGGAAAGATGGCCTTCACTACTTGGTATACTGGAAAGGATACCCAGCTTATGAGAACATCTGGTTCCCTTTATAGTACTGTACTAGTAGTTGTCAGCTTATTTTGGAATTTTATAAGCAATAATCCAATTCACCATTACTATCTCCATCTATGACTGCCACCATTGCTGCCATCAAACTACTGATCGTATATAAAAACTATTCATTAGCATAGGCCCCAGAGGTGGCGTGGGCTCTATTCATATAGGAAAGTGTAATGAACTGTCCTCAGCCACAGCTATCAAGCTTTACCAGGCCTTGCACCTTTTCAGGATACAGAGGGGCACCTACCCTAGGGCCTTGCCTCTTACCTAGATTACTAATATAGGACACACGCTAAATAAGAGATGGTTAGCTACTGTTTCTTTTGTTTGTCCCTCACAATTCCACAACCTACTTCCAAATTCAAACCTATCATTGTTGATGATCTGCAGAGCAGTATGTGAAGAAGTTCAAAAAACTCTGTTTAGATTTATAAATTTAATAAAACTTAGTTCAACAAGAACAATCTTCTATCTCAGACAGGTAGCTCAACCAAGAGCCTCCTTGAATATAAAAATTTGATACCTAAGGTCCCCACAGGTTAAAATTTTACAGAATAAGTTGCAAATAAAAAAAAATTAAATATAAAAGGAAGTAAACCATTCAATCCCTTTTTAACAAATTCAAAAGTTAAAAAAAGCAAATTGGAAATTCAAAACTAACAAGAAATGTTTGAGAATAATGCTGGAATCTTGGAAAGTACCTGTACAATTGGAGGTTATTGAAACAATGAAATCAATTGTTTATTGGATTAGGAATATGGGGTTTGACTTGCATTAATGATATTTGTAAAAAGTGTTTAATGGCCTACCATCATTTCTCAGACTATGCCCTTTCCCCATGTCCAGCTATAAAACCCAGAACCCTGCCAATGTAGGGTGTTGGGTTAATATTGTTACACTTATAGTAAAGTTACATTTTTTTATTTAACCGAGGTAAGCTGACCAGGGGACTGACATTACCGAATATATGCGAAACTAAGAGAATAACTAAGAAATATAAAAATTGGGCACCCCAGGGTACTCAAGTTACCCCTGTTGCCAGCGGGACTGCCAGGTATGGGGGTTGGTGCACTACTCCAAGGGGGTTTCCCCTTCTATGGAGCAGGTGTGAAGGAAAGGGTCTGTGTGGAGGAACCAGAGTGGGAACCATGATTTTATGAGCACTTTTTGTCTTGGTCTCATATATCCATAGAGCCAGGCTTGGAAGTTCTCTAGTAAGTAGACATGGAATATGTTAATAATCCCATGAATGGGTGGGACCGTGCCCTTAAACGCATCTAATGCAATTGTGTGTATTGTCCACATTGTTTTAGGTATTATTAGGGAGCGGAGGGTAGATGGGATTGGTGACTCGATCTGGAGCGCGAAGATACTCTTTGATATCGAGAATTCCTGTTCGTTTTGAATCTTGAGCAGGCGTGCGACTTCCTGCCATATAGCTTTGGTTGGGGGGCATGTTTCTAGGCGGTGATGTAGGGATCCACCCCCTCCACATACTGCACATGTTTTGTGGAGGGAGTTGGAGCGGTCCGCCGTCCTATAGGTCCTTCTCAAACAGCGCCAGGCATTTGCTCCTATCCTTAGTTGTAGGAGTGGGTGGTGTGTCATTTTCCACATTGCTTTCTGTGTGGTTAAATCATAGGGAATGTCCAACATATCTAGGTATTCTATCCTAGCTATGCTTGGGGTTGTTGCGAGCATATCCCTCTGGGGTGGTTTTCTGGGTTTCTTAATTTGAATTGGGGCTGAATCGTCCCCTTCCCTGTATAGTACCCATGTTCTCTATGGTCCATCCCATATGATGGATAGTTCAGAGGATATGTTTGAAATGAGGGGAGGTTCCATGCGGACCCGTTGCAGTAGGGTGCTTGGCAAGGTTTGAAAGTAGTCTGGGTGGACTATGTGGGTTGGTTAATTTGAACGCCTGTGCAAAGTTAGTCCTTGCTGCTCTGGACCAATGTTGCGGGAGGTCTGGAGCAAGGATTTCCTTTATCCAGGTACCTAGGATGTGATTGGCATGGCTCTCAAAATCTATTAGTCCCATGCCTCTGCTTGAGCGTGGGCCAAATAGTGTTTCCATCCGTATAGGAGGGTGAGAGCCAGGCCACAGCCAGCCCTGGATAAGCGCGCAAATTGAGGTTATAAAGGTAGGTGAGAAGGCTATCACATGGGCCTGGTACCACAGTATTGGGAGGATGAGCGAGTTAGCAACTGTAACTCGTCCTGTTAGTCCTGGGGTTCTTCCCTTGAGGGAGGCGACGCGTTTGGATACCCGTTGTAACAGGTTACTTTCCATTGTCTCATTAGCATATCCCCCTGATTCTAGCCAGATTCCAAGGTGTCAGACAGGAGTGGTGGTGGGAGGTGTTGCAAAGGTAATGTAAATGGGTTTTTTCTTCAAGTGTTGGTGTGAGGTTCTGATGTTGTGGTCCAATTGTTTGTATATTTGCCTAAGAGGATGATTTCTGTCTTCCTTTTGTTGAGCGATGCATTGCTCACCTTGGAGTATTCCTCTAGAGTGTGTTCCAGCTGTCGGGCATCTTCATTGTTTGCTATACCTGCTACGCAGTCATCTGCAAAGGCCAGTATCTTGACTGTTGGTTGTCCTTGTGCGGTTATCCCCATGAGACGTGGGTCAGTTACTCAAAGAGCGGGTCAAAGCTGAAATTGTATAAAAGTGGGCTGAGGGGATCCCCTTGTTTGAGCCCTCTGTGTGGTTTGATATTGTTTGTTAGGAATCCAGGGCCGCATACAGCCATGGTTGCAGATTCTGTTAGGAGCATCGCTTATTTTATGAATCTTGGTGGGAGTTTGAAGGAATGTAGACATTCTTTTAGGTATGGCCAGCTAACACGGTCATACGCCTTTTCCTGATCCAAGAAGACCAGGGCACCATTTGCTTTGGATTGGCAAATGTTTGCAACAGGGTGTATGTTGTTCCAGATTGAACGCCCTGGTATAAACCCAAACTGGTTGGGTGATAGGGCGTCAGATGCAATTGCACCTAATCTAGCTTCTAAAATTTTTGTTAGAATTTTTGTGTCAGTATTGGAGAGTGCAATTGGGCGCCAGTTGGCCAGGTCCAACTTGTCACCCTTTTTATACAAGGTTATAACGTAGGATTCATGGCCTCCTGGTAATAGGCATGTTTCCAACAAACTCTGGTTCATTGACGCCAATAGGAGGGGGGCGATTTGTTAAAAATATTTTTTGTAAAAGTCTTAGGGTATCCCATCAGGCCCTGGGCATTTCCTACGTGGTGCACCGCGAATTGTTTCCTAAAGCTCCTCCCGTGTGATAAGGGATAATATATTGTATTTTGGTGGTGTACTTTGTATCTTGGAAGTTTGAATAAATTCTTTAATTTTTTGTGGTTCTGTCAGTGTATCACAGTATAATTCAGTGTAATAGCGGTGTACGTCCGCCTTGACCTCCTTAGGGTCAGTTGCCACGGTGCCGTTGGTCTTGCGGACCTGTGTGCACATGGGCTGGTTTCTGCAGGAGTGGAATTGGCAGAAAAAGTATGCCAAACAGGTTTCGCCTTCCTTTATGAACTTACCTTTGTTTGATACTTTAATTCTGTGTTGGTGTTCAAAGATGAGATTGTTAAGTTGGACTGAAATTTCTGCCCATTTGCGTCCCCAATTAGGGCTATAGCTAGATCTCGGAGTATTATTTCCAGGTGGTCTAGTTCTGCCAAGGTACGCTTGATTGTGGCTGTGTCTGCGGTGTACTTGTGTGATGCAATATATCAGGTTTTGTTGATTAAATCTTTTTTGAAATTTTCCCATGTTCTGATGGGATCCAAAGTGAATGGGGCTGTGAATTCTGGGTTTGTAGCCTTGTTTTCAACCCAGTCAGATATCTCAGGCAATCTTATATTTTCTGGGTGAAGCTTTCTCCAAGGCGACACCTGTGTGTGGGATTGGGTTGGCGCTAACTGCACCATAACTAATTGGTGATCAGAAAAATTGATCTTTTTTGTTGTAAATTTGGAGATTCTTGAGTGGTGGGATTGTGGGATGAGGATGTGGTCAATATGACACATCGTTATGAGCTGTCCACAAATATGTTGGGTCTTGTCATATGGGGAAGGATTGGTGAATTGGGGGAAGAGCATCCTGTAAGCCAAGAGATGCCTTCATTGTGCAATATTCAATATGTCCAGGTGGATATCCCCTGGGATTAGGCCATCGATCTGTATTGGGGTTATCCCAGCAGTTGAAATCGCCTAACATGATGATATCTGGTGGGAGGGTGAGAGTAGAAATTTTTTTCAAAAAATTGTTTTTTCTCAGTTGCAGTGCACGGTGCATAGATACATGCTAACGAAATTATTTCATCTTGGCATGTGATTGTTGCTACCAGGACTTAACTGTGCAAGTGTGATGATGAATTTGTAATTTTAAATTTTTTGTTGTTTTGGACTATCACCCCACAGTGAGACGTCCATACTGATTGTGATGGTGCGACCCTGGTTGACCAGGATTCTTCTTCCCCTTGTAGGCAGTGGGTTTCTTGGATGGCCAAGATGTCTACAAGAGGTTTTCGCAGGAATGCCAGCTTTTTGGCTTGGGACGTATGAGCCCTGGCTCCCTCAATATTTAACATCCCTATTGACACTGAGGTGCCCGTGGCGCCTCAGGAGCAGTTGGGAGGACATTCTGGTCCTATCCCACCACAGCTCATTTTGGCCATGCTCCGCATCTGTAGTCCAACTCTTTCACTGCCGTTGTTGGTTCCCTTGATCTGACCCAATGATTCAAGGGAATTGTGGTTTTTTGAATTTGCGTCAACTTTTCCTAAACAGGTCTCATGTTGATTTGATGCGGGTGCTGATTGGATTTTATATTTTTGAGGTTCAACTTTGTTGCATTGTGCACCGCATTTTCACCCAAATTGCGGTTGCATTGTTCCTCAGTATGTGCATGACTGATGACGCTTTGTGGCTCAGTCTGGTTACTGTGAAAATTTTCGACCTGGGCATATTGTTCTTATTGGTTGGTTTGGTGAATATCTGAAATATCCTCCTAGATTTGTCCATGGTTAATGGCGGATTCCGCGTGTGCCGCCGCTTCAGCCGCTGCTCTCTTGCAGGCTTTTTGTGCTGCTTTACACTGTTTACTTGTAACTGGGTCCACGATGGAGTATAGTCCATCTTCACCCCATCGGAATGGGTGGTGGTCATCAGTCATTTTGGCGAAGTTTTCATTATCTTCGTCCATAGCTTCTTCACAAAAATCATTTTCCATTAAGCCCTCCTTTTACAGGGCATGCATGTTCCTTGTGGCCCAGTGAGCCACAGTGGTTGCAAATGGGTGGTGCGCATTCCAGTGTAACTTGGAATGCAGCTGACTGGCCCCCATCTGTGAAGTGAAATTCTGCTGTGCGGGGAATTTGGATAAATCTTCTTCCACTTCTGGGAAGGGGTTGATTACAGCGATAGCTTTGCCCGTGCACAGGTCAGGCATTAAGCAAAATCGCTGTAATTAAAGTTGTTGGATTTCTCCGTAGGCCACAAGACCTTTGCGGAGCTCCTCCTCAATTACCTTATGATGAAGGTTGGTGGGGAGCGAGTCAAAGGAGATGAACAAAGTTTTTGCTTTGTTCCATCTGGTGCGCGCGGTGCACACAATTTTTTTGCCCTCAGGGAGGGCAATTTCCACGCAGATTTTTGCTGCAGCATCGGCTTCATCAGCTGTTTTGAAACCAATATTGATCCAGCTGCGGCCCATGTTGTTGGTGGCTATATACACCACATGAGGGAAAAGTGAGGGCTGTGCCTCACATGTTTTCTCCCACAGGGTTGGTGACTCATCCCCAAGGAAAAGTCTGATCCCGTGTTCCACCTTTGACAAAGGTTGGTTGAATTGAATGTACATGTATTGCGTGTGCTTTACAGTAGATACCATAAACCCAGATGGTGTCTGAGTTTGCAATTTTTTTATGGCTTGGGTTCCTGGT
The DNA here is from genome assembly GCA_022478985.1 of Massospora cicadina. Lineage (NCBI taxonomy): Eukaryota > Fungi > Entomophthoromycota > Entomophthoromycetes > Entomophthorales > Entomophthoraceae > Massospora > Massospora cicadina. Next base: position 15,764 of record JAKSZP010019242.1, read on the forward strand.
CCCCCTCCAGGGCGTTTCTTGCCCTTAGTTGCACCATTAAGCGCACCGCTTGCCATGACGCTCGCCCATGTTGTATTATTTTTGTTATTAAAGTCGCCCATCTTTCCTGTGTGTGATTATCCAAATTTGCTGTTCAAATTGAATTGCAGTAACTAAAGTGATTGTTACGAGAAAAGAAAAGCTCAAAGTTACATACCTTAAATCTGCCATATTTTTACTTTTTATAAATTTAGATTCTTTTTTGCAATAATATGAGGCCTATGGAGAGGCCCCATGTTGTTCCTTCTTGTAGTGATAATAAAGGCCAAGAAGTCATATACAAAGTCTAACAAGGAGGTTATAGCACAGACTTAATCAAGAGCAATTAACCCTTTCCCACATTACACCAATTGCAAACCTCACATCCCAACCCAAACTATCCACATAGTATATAGGTTCAGTGATACCTTGCTATTTGTGGCTCCTGATGAGGATGATGAGGCATCCTATTCTGGGCTTAATACTCTATCAGCATGGTTCAATCCTAGAAATTATGACCTCAAGGATATTTGTCTTGATCTTTTAGCTTAGTCTTACCACCCTATGCACATGCATCTATCAGATTTCTGTTTTCTTTATTATATTTTCTTAAAGTTGATCTGAAATACTGGTATAAAATTCAGATACCATGAATTTGGGATAGATTGTTTAATGTTGGTTTGTGTGATGAAATTGAAAATGACAGTATCAAGAGTATAAAAATTAATAATATAATGGGTGAATATGAGATGTTACAGTTTTGCGTACTTATTATTTATCCTGCCAGGACTTGTGCTATGCATTTTTGCACGTCTGAGATAAAAAATAGATTTCTAATTCTAAATGATGAGTTTTGCACTCTGTATTATAACTTTTTTCAAAGGATGGTAATAGAAACAGTGCCATTAGTTGCATCTGAGCTCTGCTAGTGATATTTTTAAATTTTAAATTTTAAATTTTAAATTTATTGCGGGGAAGGCCGACCATGGGACGGACACATCTGAATATGACTCAGACAAGACAAAACTTAGTACCAGGTGAGGCACCCCAGAGAAGCGATGCTATCTCTTGTTGCCAGCGGGAACGCCACTTATGGGAAGGGGGAGGGAACGTGTGTAGGGGGCGTAGCCACTATTGAGCACGTGTGGAGGAAGGGGTCTGATTTGATGAACCAGACTGGGAACCAGGAGGAGACCAGCTGCCGGCGACGTGGTGGGAGATATCCAAACATCCACGCCTGAAAGTGATCCACCAAATGAGACCGGAATCTGTGGACAGCTTCAGGGAGGGTGGGGATGGATCCGGCGATGGCATCCAAGACAATCGTGTGGATAGTCCACATGGCGATTGCAACCACCAGAGCATGAAGGGAGGGTGGGAGGGGGAGGCCATTGATGAAGCAAACATATCTCTTGACAGACTGAAGGGATGTGTTTGATCCTGGCCTAGCAGACGTTGGACTTCGCGCCATATTACTTTAGAGGTGGGGCACTTCTCCAGGCGGTGAAACAGCGTTCCATACTGGCCACACACGACACAGGATGAGTGTAAAGCATTAGAGCGCTCAGCTGTACGATACACCCGCCTCAGGCAGCGCCACACATGGGAGCGGACTTGAGGCTGGAACAGAGGATGGTGTGCGTATTTCCAGATAGTCTTTTGGGTCTCAGTGGAATAAGAGATGTCCATCATGTCCAGGTAGTCCACCCTGGATAGGACTTGGGGTCGAATGGGGATCACGCCATCATGGATGGGTAGCCCCTGTACCTCTTGTGTGAACTGAGGAGAGGGGCGGCCTCTTCAGGCTGTATGTCCACTAATACAAATTCTCCACTCTGCGCTTCGCATGGAGAGTAGGATTAGTTTGTAGTGGGTTTTGGTCCCGTGAGGACCTGTGGCTGATGTGTGTGATGTGAGGTATTTCATCAGGGAGTGGGGGTTTGATGGATTGTTGAGGCCCAAGGCTCGGGAGAAGTTGGAGCGGGCCACGCGGGACCAGTGTTGGGATGGGAGTGTAGGAGCAGTGACGGCCGCAATCCAGGTGCCTAGGATCTTGGCGGCATGGGCTTTGAAGTCAAGTAGGCCCATGCCACCATGATGATGAGGGCCAAACATGACCTCTAGCCGTACTGGTGGAGGGCGGCCTGACCAAAGCCAACCTTGTAGCAAAGCATACAGGGATTTGAAGAAGCTTGGGGAGAAGGGGATGGCGTGGGCTCCAAACCAGACTTTGGATAGGAGCATAGAGTTGGCAAGAACAACCCTGCCAGTGAGGGTAGTAGGGTGGGCTCTGAGAGAGGCGATTCGCTTCGTCACGTTGTCCAGTATATGGCACTCCATTACTGCTGACGCGTATCCTCCTGCCTCCAACCACACGCCCAGATGGCGTACCGGTCCTATGGTAGGTCGCGGCACAAAGGGGAGCACCAGTGGAGCGGTGTGTTTTGAGTTAGTAAGGCGTGGACTTGGGCGAGCAGATGGGCTGGGTTGGGAACTACTTGCTGGGGCCCAGCAGTTCTGAAACCGACCAAGGAGGATGATTTTGGTTTTGGAGGTGTTCAGTGCCGCGTTGCTTACCCGGGAATATTCCTGGATGAGGGCTTCAAGCGCGCGTGCATCTTTGTTATTAGACACCCCCACCACGCAATCATCTGCAAATGCCATCATCTTGACTGGGGTTTGGCCTGGCACATGGACCCCAGTGAGTTGGGCATTCACATTTCGCAGTAGTGGGTCAAGGCTGAAGTTGTATAAGAGTGGGCTCAGGGGGTCCCCTTGTCGCAGGCCCCTTTGAGGACGGACTACTTCCATTAGGAAACCTGGGCCGTGCACAGCCATTGTTGCAGATTCTGTGAACAGCATTAACCAGTTTATGAAGCGGGGGGTAGGCGGAATTGATGGAGGCAGGCCCTTAGGTAGTCCCAGTTTACTCTATCATAGGCCTTTTTTTGGTCCAAGAATACAAGTGCCCCAGAGGCTGTGGACTGACACACATTAGCCACAGAGTGCACGTTATCCCAAATCGACCTTCTGGGGATGAAACCGAATTGTTCTGGAGAGATGGTGGCAGATGCTACAGTCCCTAAACGGTTAGCCATGATTTTTGTTAAAATTTTGGTGTCTGTGTTTGTTAGAGAAATGGGGCGCCAGTTGGCTAAGTCTAGCCTATCCCCTTTCTTGAAGAGTGTGACTGTAAAGGCCTCATGTCCTCCTGGTAGGAGGCGCATTTCCTACAGGCTTTGGTTGAGTGAGGCTAGCAGCAATGGGGATATATATTTAAGATATTTTTTGTAGAACTCATATGGAATGCCATCTGGGCCTGGGCATTTTCAGTTTGGTGCACCGCGAATGGTAGTCCATAATTTGTTCGGAGTAATTAAATTCATTATTTCCAGGTATCAGAAAATGGTGCGGATATGAGCTCTGTTGAGAAATTCTGCCATTTCAGCCAGCTGAATTGGTTCAGCTCAATATAACTCGGAGTAATATCTTTGCATTTTGATTGCCACTTCAGCCAGTGTGTCCACAATAGATTTATCCAATCTTCGCACCTGTGTGCAGGCCACGCTCTGGAGTGGTGCAAAAAAATTTTTGAATAAGTATGCGGTGCACTTGTCACCTTTAGTGATGCGTGTGGCCCTTTATTGGACACAAACCCGATGTTTGTGTTGCCTTTCAAGTGCGTTGAGGTGGGCTGCTGCCTCCGCCCACTTCTGGCCCTATGCAGGGCTATATCCTGAGGCTGGAATGTTGGACTCCAAGTGGGCCAATTCCGCCAGCGCACATGATATAACTGCCAATGTGGCTCGTGAGCGTCTGGATGAGAGATGGCGATAGTGGTGGATGGTGTCTTCTTTGAAAGTTGCCCATGTGGAAATGGGGTCCGCGCAAAACGGTGCAACAAACAATTTTGCCAAAGTTGCCTCTTCCACCCACGTGGAAAATCCTGGCGACGCAAGCTCTGGGGGGCGGATTTTGCACCAATGTGGGGCCTTTGCAACTGTGACGGGTAAGTGGTATGTTATTGAGACCAGTCGGTGGTCAGAGGATTCCATTTTTGTTGTTTTGAAGTGGTAGATATGGGGTTGGAATTTCGCCAGCACTAGAATAAGGTCAATGCGGGTCTGGACCTTAATTGGCTGTTGTGGACGTGGGGATGCGTCATGTTTTTGAGCAGTGGGGCATGTCGCGGCAGTGCATCCATTAACCCAAGGGTGGCTTTTAGAACGCGTAGTTCTACGTGACCCTGTGGGGCGTGGGGTGAGGGCGGCCACTGGTCCGTTGGTGAGGTTAGCCAACAGTTCATGTCACCAATTGGGAAAGAATTGGGGGGTAGCGGGAGGGATTTGACCGATGAGAAAAATTCCTGACGCTCTTGTGCACCGTTTGGGGCGTAAATGTTGATGATTGTGTGTGCAACATCAGCCCATGAGAAGGTGACAATGAGCACTTGGTCATTTAGGAATGTTTCTGAAGATGTAAATTTGAAAAAATTGTTTTTCTGAATTAGCACCCCACAGTGCTTTGACCAAAAGGATAGGGATGGTAGGAGCATTGTTTTCCAAGCATCCTCGGAACCTCATGGACAGTGGGTTTCCTGGATGGCCAGGATATCCATGAGTAAATTATTTTGTAAAAAACTCAGTTTCCTAGCCCGGGACGGGGAGGCCTTGAGTCCAGCGATATTCAGCATCCCTAGAGTGAAGGTTTCCCCCATCACACCTTAGGTGCGAGGGGGTGGGCCCCCTGGCCCACCAGCCTCTTCCAGGTCCCCATGGGCTTTCACAGCAGCGTGGGTATTAGCAGCAACACTATTGGGGTTTTTGTTAATTTTTGTGGAAAGAGTCGCGTTGGCTTTGGCCTTCACTTTTTGTTTTCCCGACGTTGGACGAATTTTTTGTGGTGCAGATAAGTTTGGTGCACCGTCGAGTGGGGCAAAAAAAAATTTCTGGTTGGGATAGGTCCCAAGTTGGTTTCAACTGGGGCTTGGGTGCAGCAATTGGGTGAGATCGAATCTCCCATCAGATCCTCAGATTGAGTGGCCCATTCAGCTTGGGCCTCCCAATCTGAATGGGTGATGGATTCCCAAGTTGCTTCCGCTGCGAAGGTCTCCATGTCCTCCTGGCGTTGTGAGTGTGGGATGGTGGTGGTGACCTTGGCCGCTTCCTTGGCCACGGTCCTATGGGCCTACTTGGCCTTCTTCTGCTTCTGCAGGGAGATGGGCTTTACCAATAGGTAGCAGCCTTGTGCTTCCCACGGGAAAGCCTCTTTGGTGCTTGCAGTTGGTTCGTAGTGCGCCTCTCCGCTGGCCATGGCCGCTGAGGGGTGCTCTTAGAATGTAACGCCCTCTTTGATGGGGCACGCATGTGCCTTATGGCCGAACGCGTCACAGTGGGTGCAAATGGGGGGCGCGCTGTCCACAGTTACCCAGAATGTGTGGGTGGTGTGCCCTGCGATGTCAATAAAGGTGGAGTGCGGGATCTGGGTTAGGTCCTTCACGATCTCCTCAGTTGGGGTCAGAACTGCGATGGCTTTGCCAGTGCACAGGTGTGGCATCAGCGTGAAACATTGCATTTTGAAAGATTGTATTTCGCCATATATGGCGAGACCATCTTTCAGGTGTTGCTCCAAAATGTCACGTTTTACAATAGTAGGCAAAAAGTCAAACGTGAGGAAAATTTGGTTTGATTTTGTCCATCTGGTGCGTTTAGTTTCGATGACCCATTGCCCTTCGGGGAGGTCGACCACTACGCGCACCACTGCAGCCTCGTCTGCTGCTATTTTGCTTTCAAAACCTAGGTCCAGCCAACCGCGTGACATGGAGTGAGGTGCAACATACACCGCGGTCAGGAAAATTTTGTGTACACCTTCACAAAATTTTTCCCATAGGGCCATTCTTTGGATGTCCAGATACACACGGACTCTGAATTCCACCGACGAAAGTGGCTGGGAATGTGGCGTGTTGATGTACTGGTTGCATCATGCTTGCCACGTGAGTATCTCTGGGGAATTTGTGACCGCCGGTTTTTTTAGATTTTTTTCTATTCCGCCAGATTCTCCGGGGCGTTTTTGAACGTTAGAGGCTGCAGGCCTTCCGCCTGCTCCTCTTGCCTTGCTTGCCCAACTGCTCCCAGACATGGGTGCAGACTAATCCCCTCTATGAGATTATCAAACTAGATTTAGTCTTGAATTGAATGGGTTGCAAAAGTGTTTGCAACGAGAAAGAAAAGTTCCTGCTAGTGATATTTTTTCAGCTTATGTTATCTAGTGTGGGAGAATGATCATTGCATGAGTCCTGGTAAGTTAACAAGTATAGAAGATACCAATTATTTTATTAGTCTTCTTTTTAATTGGTACTGATGCAACTTTATATATAATGGTATTTAACAATACTTAACCTATCCATTATTTCTTCCCTTGAAATTTCTAACCATCCTGATACCTAGCCAAAATTTAATGTCTCAATTTGTTAACATATTAACTATAATGATGATTTACTTTCTTAATTTATTTAAGTTAAATAATATTATTTATTCTCAAAAACATTGCTTTGATGCTCCCACATATTAGTAATTAAATTGAACTTACGTTGGGGTGAGCACTTTAAAGAGTATTGTTGATTATGCTTAAGTTTAGCATCTTTGTTTTCTTGTGGCAATACAGGGTACAAGTGATTGCAACAGTAAACTTATGCTGGACTATTACAAGTTAGAGTGTTGAAAAGAGTGGTTCAGAAGAAAATGATGAAAAAATCGCCAAAAGACCCTAGATGGTTCTCAGTGTAACCCCTCAAATTGGGGTAACACTTTTAATAATGATCAGGCAAGCAAAATGAGTTTGGAAAATTGGATTGCACCAAATTGTTGGCAAAATTTGGTAAATTCATTAGGAGCTCCTCTCCAGGCCACTTCCACTTTAGTAAAGCCTACACCGCAGAGACTGGCCCCTTTTATATGGTCAGAGGGGTTCCAACCAAGTGCAAAATTTTTCCATCTCACTGATTGAGTGAAATAATCAAAACCTTACCGCATGACTTATATTACCTGCCCTCCATGGCCATCTCATTAAAGTGAAGTTAAGCTTCCAAGATCCAATAGGTCAAATATCAATATTCTCTAATTTGGTTGTTACTATGAAATCCAAGCTTTGAGTCTTAGCACTTTAGATACTAAGTATCAACTTATTAATAGTGTCAGACATTTGCCATCTCAACTTCAACAAAAGATTGTTTTAGGTAAGAATAGTCCTGACTCAACACATATAATTGGCTAATTACATGTCCAATCTCAAAGTAATATTTATTTAAATAAAAATAATGACAATATCAGCCTAAAGACCCTTGCTGATTCTCAGCGGAACCCCATTTTTTGGGGCAAAAACTTTTAGAAATACCAAATGGGCTATTAGCTCAAAATAAAGTAATCAGACTCCTCTAACCACATGGCATATTCTGGGGCATCCATCGAATGGTTCTCCCCCTGCCACATCTAGTTCCAGTAAAACACATAAGCGGGGAACACCCCCTTTTGTAGGCGTGGTGGAGGTCCCCCAAGGTGAAATTATTTAATCAAATGGTGATGGGTTGAAATATATAAATCATTACCACATGGGTATATTCTGCCCAAAATTACCTTCCCATCTGTCATTTCACCAAAGTAACCTAAATTTTCTGAGCTCCAATAGGATGAAATACCATATTTTCTGATTCAGATGCGTCTAAGTTATTCTGAATGCTACAATGAATCCCTTCAAACCTTAATACTTCAGATAGTTTAATTACTGAGCGTTAGTATGGAAGCACTCACTTTTTTTCTTTCTCACGCCCCAAATAAAAACTCAAAACCCCAACCTTTACTTTTATTTAAGAAAAGTAATTTTTTAGGTTTTAGTATTTTTGTAGAATCCAGCTGTACCAGCACCAGTGAGCTAAAACCCTTGCTGGAGTTCCACAAGAGGGTTCATTTCTTATCCTCTACAGCCACTAATAAAACTATCAAATAACACAATTTTCTAGTTTTTAGGGTTTATTTATCTTTATTTTTATCAGCAGTTTCATCCCCTATTTGTTAGATTTTAGGCCTAAAATGCACCAGTGCGATTAATAAAATCCAACAAGTGGTGCTCACTACAGGGGACCTGTATGCCACCAAAATCCTGTTTAAAAAGACAACTATGCCAGAACCAAGGTTAGCTGCTTTAGAGAAACAACTATCCAGTGCTTTTTTGCCTTAAAAGGCTTGAGCAGCACTCATTGAAAGGCCCTTATGGGGCCTCCCCTGGTATCCATAAACCACATTTTGGGACAAGTTTACCTTGGGTGAGTGAAGTATTGTTTCTTATTTTTTTATTTATGAAGTTGCTATGGAAGGGGTATTGGACCATCTTAAAATCAAGTATCTCCTTCCCTGGTTGAGTTGTGGCACTCAAGAGATAATGGTCTTACACATGTCCACCCTCAGCACCTTAGTGGAGGTAAAGCAAGTGCACATTGAGTAATTTGGCTCCCTAAAAAGTTTGAACAGGAAAAAACAGGCCTTTATTTGCCTTAGCCTGCAACAGGGAGAATCCATTGCTTCTTTTGCTGAGTGATTTTACACTAAAGCTCAATCCTTATTGCTTGCTGTTGGGATTTTTTCCCATATTCCCAGCCTTCTAGATTACCAGGAATCACTAGGGGAAAATTCCCTAAAATGAAGTGAATTGGAATTTGGTTGGCCCGAGTTTTGTAATAACTACAATTGGGGGATTTGGGGATATTCGCCTGGTCATATCTGTCAGGGATGATCCGGACAATATTTAAGATCTCATTGAGCGGAGTTGCTGATGAGATAGGGGCATCTTATAGTGATTAAATACCAGGTGTACCAATTGGGATCAGTTGGTTTTCATCACTGACTGATTGGGAATGAATAGCAAGTTGTGAGGTGAGTGATGCTTTCTGCAACTAGCAAATCAATCAGTTGGTGTGTGACCTGCCTTAATGGGTAATAAGTCCCATTACCTAAGCAGGTCGCTAGCCAAATATGGTTAGTTCATTTATATCAAGAGGAAAACATTAGGAACAACTTCTGAATCTTTCCATTAAGGTATCAAGGATGTCCAATGACAGAATCCTAGCCAGGATGGGGAAGACCATCGCTGCCAAGATGAGGATGGGTGATTCAATGGCAATGGCTGCCATTTTATCAAAAAGGTGTCAACTGATGTTTAGATGACCAAATCCTCACTAAAATTTCCCTAGGAATTACTATAATAAAAAACAGATAATTAGATCATACTACAGATATATAGTTCTAAGTTATTCATCCAGTATATAGTTTAGGTAGTAAATTATCATTAGCTTTCCATTGTGCTATTCTTAAGGATATTATTGCTGTGTGTGATAATTGGAAGACTCTTAGTGAAAAGAGTAAAGATTTGAGCGGGGATCTAGAGAAGAAGGAGACACATTGGGATTGCTGCCAACTGTGTGTTGGACTTAAGAGACTTTCATCAGGGAATCTCACCAAAGATTTGGTTGGACAGAATGAAGGAACGAATCCCTAGATCACGACATCTTAAGTATTTAATCAGGAATACTGGTTGAGCGTTAGGATGAGATATAAAAATTCATACTCAACTACAGATAATAGTTGTCATACTATTAACAAACAATAAGTATATTATACAACATGATGAAGTGCACAATAAAACTGAACCTGTACATAAATGTATTAATAGGTTTGTTTGTCAATAATAACACAACAAGTAAATTATTACAAGTTAATGAACA
>JAKSZP010019243.1:0-25468 GCA_022478985.1 Massospora cicadina
GGGAAAAATCGTGTCTGATGGGAAGGATCTTTTGTAGTCTTTTTACAAGTGAACGGAGGTTTACTCCATAGAATCCCTTGCTACTGGAGTCACTGTTAACTAAGTCCATGGCCAGTCCTTACAGCCTTATTCTCCCCCTAACACTATTTAAGGGGGTGAAACTTTCTTTCTCGTTGCAATTACTATTTTATTCTATTCATTCAAAAATTGAATCTAGTTTGATAATCTCACAGAGGAGATTAGTCTGCACCCATGTCAGGGAGCAGTTGGGCAAGCAGGTAAGAGGAGAAGGCGGAAGGCCCGCGGCCTCCAGCGTTTGAAAACGCCCCAGAGAATCTGGCGGAATGGACAAAAATACTAAGAAACTGGCGGTCACTATTTCCCCGGAGATACTCGCATGGCAAGCATGATGCGCAGCCAGTACATCAACACGCCACACTCCCAGCCACTTTCGTCGGTGGAATTTGGAGTCCGCATGTTTCTGGACATCCAAAAACGGCCTTATGGGAAAAATTTTGTGAAGATGTACACACAATTTTCCCGACTTGTGGTGTATGTTGCACCTCACTCCATGTCATGCAGGTTGGCTGAACCTATATTCAAAACAAAACGGCAACAGATGAGGTTGAAGCAGTGCGCGTAGTGGTTGACCTCCCCAAAGGGCAACGTGTCATCGAAACTAAACACAATAGATGGACAAAATCAAACCAGAATTCCCTCACGTTTGACTTTTTGCCTACTAAGGTAAATGTTACAACTTGGAACAACACCTGAAAGATGGTCTCGCCATATATGGTGAAATACAATCTTTCAAAATGCAATGCTTCATGCTGATGCCACACCTGTGCACCAGCAAAGCCATCACAGTGCTGACCCCAACTGAGGAGATCGTGAAGGACCTAACCCAGATCCCACACTCCACTTTTATTGATATCGCAGGGCATACCACCCACCCATTCTGGGTGACCGTGGACAGCGCGCCCCCCATTGCACCCACTGTGATGCGTTCGGCCATAAGGCACATGCTGCCTCATTGAAGAGGGCGTCACATTTCAGAGCACCCCTCGGCGGCCATGGCCAGTGGAGAGGCGTACTACAAACCAACTGCAAGCACCAAGGAGGCCTTCCATGGGGAGCACAAGGCTGCTAACTACTGGTAAAGCCTATCTCCCCACAAGAGCGGAAGAAGGCAGAAGCAGGCCCATAGGGCTGCAGCCAAAGCAGCCAGCCACCACCGCTATCCCACACTCACAACGCCAAGGAGGAGGACATGGAGACCTTCGCGGGTGGAAGCAACGGGAATCCATCAACCAATCAGATTGGGAAGCCCATGCTGAGTGGGCCACTCAATCTGAGGATCAATGGGAGATTCAGTCTCTCCCAATCATTGCACCCAAGCTCCGGTTGAAACTGACTTGGGACCTATCCCAACTGAAAAAACTTTTTTTGACCCACTCAACAGTGCACCAAACTCACGCACCGCAAAAAATTCGTCTGACGTTGGGAAAACAAAAACTGAAGGCTAAAGCCAATGAGACTCTTTCCGCAAAAATCAACAAAAACTCTGATAGCATTGCTGCTAACACCCACACTGTCATGAAGGCCCCCGAAGATCTAGAAGAGAATGGTGGGCCTGGGTGCCCCCCCTCACACCTAAGGTGCGATGGGGAAACCTTCACTCTAGGGACGTTGAATATCGCTGGACTCAAGGCCTCCCCGTCCCAGGCTAGAAACTGAGTTTTTTACAACACAATTTACCCATGGATATCCTGGCCATCCAGGAGTCCCACTGTCACGAGGTTCCAAGGAAGCTTGGAAAACAATGCTCCCTCCATCCCTATCTTTTGGTCGATGCACTGTGGGGTGCTAATTCAGAAAAATTATTTTTCAAATTTTTTATCCTCAGAAACATTCCTAAATGGCTGAGTGCTTGTTGTCACCTTCTCATGGGCCGACGTAGCACACGCAATAATCAACATCTATGCCCCAAATGGTGCATGCAAGCGTCAATTTTCTCATTAGTTAGATTCAAATCCCTCCCGCTACCCCAGACTCCTTCATAGTCGGCGACATGAACCATTGGCTAAACACACCAACGGACCAGTGGCCTTCCCACCCCACGCCCCCTGGGTCATGTAGAACTACGCGTTCTAAAGGCCACCCTCGGGTTAATGGATGCACTGCTGCAACATGCCCAGCTGCTCAAAAACATGATGCGGCCCCACATCCACAACAGCCAATTAAGGTCCACGACCTGCATCGACCTTATTCTAATGCCAGCAAAATTCCAACCCCACATCTCCCACTTCAAGACAACAAATTGGAATTCTCTGACCATTGACTGGTCTCACTAACCTACCACCTAACTGTCACAGCTGCTAAGGCCCCACATTGGTACAAAATCCGCCCCCCGAGCTCAGGTCGCCATGATTTTCCATGAGAGTAGAAGAGGCAACTATGGCAAATAAGTTTGTTGCACCATTTTGCGCGGACCCCATTTCCACATGGGCAACTTTCAAAGATGACACCATCCGCCACTCTCGCCATCTCTACTCCAGATGATCATGAGCCACATCAGCGGTTATCTCGCGCGCTCTGGCTGAATTGGCACACTTGGGTCAATCCCAGTTACAGGATACAGCTCTTCATGGGGATGGAAGTGGGCGGAGGCAGCTGCCCACCTCAACGCACTCGAAAGACAACACAAACATTGGGTCTGTGTTCACTACAGGGCCACACGCATCACAAAAAGGTGACAAGTGCACCGCACATTTCTTTAAAAAAATTTTGCACCACGCCAGAGCGTGGCCTGCACACAGTTGTGAAGATCGGATAATTCAATTGCGGATACACCAGCTGAAGTGGCAATCAAAATGCAACAGTATTACTCCGAGTTGTACTGATCAACCCAATTCAGCCAGCTGAAGTTGCAGAATTGCTCGACTGAGCCCACATCTGCTCCATTTTCCAATACCCAGAAATAATGAATTTGATTACTTCAAACGAATTATGGACAGCCATTGCAGTGCACCAAGCCAAAAATGCCCAGGCCCAGATGGCATTCCATATGAGTTCTACAAAAAATATTTTAAATACATATCCCCATTGCTGCTCGCCTCACTTAACCAAAGCCTGATGAAAATGCGCCTCCTACCAGGAGGACATGAGGCCTTCACTGTCACACTCTTCAAGAAAGGGGATAAGCTAGACTTAGCCAACTGGCGCCCCATTTCTCTAACAAACACAGACACCAAAATTTTAACAAAAATCATGGCTAACCATTTAGGGACTGTAGCATTTGCCACCATCTCCCCAGAACAATTCGGTTTCATCCCCAGAAGGTCAATTCGGGATAACGTGCACTCTGTGGCTAATGTATGTCAGTCCACAGCCTCTGGGGCACTGGTATTCTTGGACCAACAAAAGGCCTATGATAGAGTAAACTGGGAATACCTCAGGGCCTGCCTCCATCAATTCCGCCTACCCCCTCGCTTCATCAACTGGGTAATGCTGCTCACAGAATCAGCAACAATGGCAGTGCGTGGCCCTGGCTTCCTAATAGAAGTAGTTCGCCCTCAAAGGGGCTTGCGACAAGGGGATCCCCTCAGCCCACTCTTATACAACTTCAGCCTTGACCCACTACTGCGAAATGTGAATGCCCAACTCACTGGGGTCCACGTGCCAGGCCAAGACCCAGTCAAGATAATGGCGTTCGCAGATGATTGTGTGGTTGGGGTGTCTAATAATCAAGATGCACGCGCGCTTGAAGCTCTCATCCAGGAGTATTCCCGGGTAAGCAACGTGGCACTGAACGCTTCCAAACCTGAAATCATCCTCCTTGGTCAGTTTCAGAACTGCTGGACCCCAGCAATTAGTTCCCAACCTGGCCCATCTGCTCACCACGTCCTCGCCCTACTAATTCAAAACACACCGCCCCACTGGCGCTCCCTTCATGCCACGTCCTACCATAGGACCAGTACGCCATCTGGGCGTGTGGATGGAGGCAGGCGGATACGTGTCAGCAGTAATGGAGTGCTATATTCTGGATAACGTGATGAAGCAAATCGCCTCTCTCAGAGCCCACCCTACTTCCCTTACTGGCAGGATTGTTTTAGCCAACTCTATGCTCCTCTCCAAAGTTTGGTTTGGAGCCACACCATCCCCTTCTCCCAAGCTTCTACAAATCCTTGTACTCCTTGCTGCAAGGATGGCTTTGGTCGGGCCACCTTCCACCAGTGCGGCTAGGGTCATGTTTGGCCCTCAACATCATGGTGGCATGGGCCTGCTTGACTTCAAAGCCCATGCCGCCAAGATCCTGGGCCCTGGATTGTGGCCGTCACCACCCCTACACTCCCCTCCCAACACTGGTCTCACGCAGCCCGCTCCAACTTCTCCCGCGCCTTGGGCCTCAACAATCCATCGAACCCCACTCCCTGATGAAATACCTCGCTTCACACACATCGGCCACAGGTCCTCACGGGACTAAAACCCACCACAAACGAATCCTACTCTCCATGCGGAGCGCTGAGTGGAGAATTCGTATTAGTGACATACAACCCAAAGAGGCCGCCCTCTCTTCTTCACACAAGAGGTACAGGGCTACCCATCCATGATGGCGTGATCCCCATTCGACCCCATGTCCTATCCAGGGTGGACTACCTGGACATGATGGACATCCCTTACTCCATTGAGACCCAAAAAAATATCTGGAAATATGTACACCATCCTCTGTTGCAACCTCAAGTCCGCTCCCATGTGTGGCGCTGCCTGAGGCGGGTGTATCGTACAGCTGAGCGCTCTAACACTTTACACTCATCCTGTGTCATGTGTGGCCAGTATGGAACGCTGTTTCACCGCCTGGAGAAGTGCCCTAACTCTAAAGTGATATGGCGCGAAGTTCAACATCTTCTGGGCCAGGATCAAACGCATCCCTTCAGTCTGTCAAGAGATATGTTCGCTTTATCAATGGCCTCCCCCCTTCTGCCCTCCCTTCGTGCTTTGGTGGTTGCAATCGCCATGTGAACCATCCACACGATTGTCTTAGATGCCATCGCAGGCTCCACCCCCACCCTCCCAGAAGCGGTCCACAAATTCCGGTCCCATTTGGTGGACCACTTTCAAGCATGGATGTTTGGATACCTCCCACCGCATCGCCAACAGCTGATCTCCTCCTGGTTCCCAGTCTGGTTCATCAAATCAGACCCCTTCCTCCACACGTGCTCAATTGTGGCTATGGCCCCTTCACACGTTTTTCCCCCTCCCCATAAGTGGCGTTCCCGCTGGCAACAAGAGATAGCATCGCTTCTCTGGGGTGCCTCCCCTGGTACTAAGTTTTGTCTCTTATGAGTCATATTCAGAAGTGTCCATCCCATGGTCGGCCTTCCCCGCAATTAATTTAAAATTTAAAAACTATTGAAGGGGGTGATGTCAGATAATTACAAGTCTGATACTGCAATATAAAGGTTTTGGGTTGCAATTTAGGTAACATTGGCCAAAAAACTCTAAGATGCTTGTTGAATTTACTGCTATTTGGGGTAATACTCTTGCCCCCACTCCTCAGCAAAATTGCTCTATGACTAGTAGTAGGATCAAGCTAAACCTGTGGCAAAAAATGGGGGATTGGTTCCAAGTGTCCTCTCCATTCCACTTCTAATGTAGATCAACTACCTACACTTCGACCACTCCCTTTTATAGCCTTGGGGGAGGTCTCAACAGGTGTAAATATTCTCCCGTCCAGTGATTGGCTTAAGTAAAAAGGAATTTTCCCCACGGATATTATACCTACAACTGACCTTCTATTAGCTGTGTCATCTAAGTGATTTGAGTCTTGAGAGCTTTGATAAGCCTGTTATAATTTTGATGGTATATCAAAGATACACCAAAGGTGTTTTTCACAGGGCAGTGATTGCCCTAATACACTTTTTTTATTTAATATAATATGTACAGCGGATCCTCGCTGTCTCGCTCACTCTAAACTACTAACAATCCTCCTCCTTAAATTCTCTGGTCTCTCTTATATTTCAGCATTTTGGTCAACACCAACCATTTTTCTTAGACTTTTCATTCTGACATATTTTTATTGGTTCCAGCAGAGTCTTCATTCATTAAATTCACAATCACCTAGTTTGAGGCAATTTACCTATTATTCATCTTGCATTGATATCTCCTAATCGCCTCATTTTTAAATGATCTAAATAACCATCCATTATAATCAATATCACCTCATCCTATGGCGTTCAAATAATTGTAACACATATCATGATTGGCATATTCTACCCATTCATCCATAATGACTTAGTTCTTATCATCCAGTCATATCAGAATCACGACATTACCACCTCTTGACTGGATGATAAGTCTCCTATTGTTTATATGCCTGAAGGAACTTTACATGCACTAGTTGATGATCTGACAGCTCGTGGGGTCCTTGATAGTATACACATCTGCACATGTCTTCTCAATAACTTCAAATGCCCCAATCCAGATACTGGCCAACTTGTGCTTCCATACAAACCCATGTTGGCCATGGAATAGAACATGTCCCCATCTTTGAACTTGGCTAACCTACTATGCCATACCTGATTGGCAGCTTGATTTTTTATCTTCTTGGCTAAACTGTATGAGTACGCTTTAGTTTGCAATTTGAATAATGTCTCAGCTAGGGTCATCAAATAACTTTGAGGATCCATTCCTTCAGTATCTTCACACAGGCATATAGCAGATCTGGAAGAGCAGGGTGTCATCCCTACAGTAATTGAAAGAGGCTCTTCCCTGTGGAGGAATGATAACTAATATTATAGGCGAAGACAGAGGTGGAAAAAAGGGAATTCCAATCTGAGGGTCAATTATCTACTAATTTACAGAGTATGCGGATAAAGCCCCATTGACCCATTCAACCATTCCGTTAAACTTGGGGTGATATGAGGTTTTCAGAACCACATGAATGGGCATCAACTTGTTTAGCTTATAAGAGTGTGGGAGGTGAAGCTAGTTACATTATTGGTAAGGAAGAACTGAGGGCATCTGTGTCGCTGGATAAAATATTTAATAGGAACTTGGACACTTTGACTGCCCCCAGATACTGTATCACCCGAGCCTCAACCCACCAAGTCATGTAGTCAATTGTCACCTGAATGTATAGTACTGGTTAAACCCCGTTAGAAGAGGGCCAATGACATCAATGGAAACCGTATGTCAAGCAAAATGCGGTTTCACTAACTGGTAGGACGTCTTCTGGTGAAACAGCTTTTCCACTTAGCACTGTGGCAGTCAGATATCGTTTCCAGAACGTCAAAGTTATGCTTTCTCAATAATAATGAGAGCGTAACAATTTCAGCACTTTTTGCATGCCATCATGTCTGACTGCCCTATGCACACTCACGATAAAGTTAGGCCATGTTGAGGGTCATGGGAATTTTACTGTCAAATTGCCAATTTTCTTATACAATTTACTATTCTACTGGAAGGTATTTTCTCACATTTCATTCAACGCCTTTATGACTTGCGGCGTCTCATTATTGTACAATTTACTGAGCATCTTATCATACATGATGTCGCTTAAATCTGCTGTAACTGAAATGGTTGATAGCCTTAACAAGCAATTAGCGTTCTGTTGTTATGTTCCAGGTTGGTGAAGAATCTTGAATTCAAAGGCCTGCAGTTTAAGGGCCCACTGAACTAGACGCCCTTCAGGCTCCTTGAGGTGCTGCAATTAGCATAACGAAGCGTTATCCATTACAAACTTTGAACTTCACCCTATGCAAGTACACTCTAAATTGCTTATATGCATAAATCACCGCTAAGCACTCTCACTCATTTACAGTATTATTATGCTAATGGCAGTTCAGGCTCCGACTGTAGTATGCAACAGGGTGCTCCTCCCCCTCATTGTCTTTTTTGGGATAGGACTGCCCCAATGGCGGAAAGGGAGGCATACATCTGGATAATAAACTCTTCATAAAATTGGGATAGTGCAGAACCGTGCACTTCTTAGCACCATCTGAAGTTTATAAAAGGAGCATTGGCAGCATTCCGTCCATTCAAACTGGGCATCCTTCTTCAATAACTCAAATAAAAGACCTTCAATACAACTGAAATTGGATATAAAGCGATGGTAGTAGCTGACCATTTCCAAAATACTTGAGTATTGCGCTTACTGATTGGCGTAGTCATCTTCCAGATAGCCTCCACCTTGGCTAATTGGGTTCTCAGCCCTGTTGCATCCATCAAAAACCAAAGGTACTCCAGTTGGTCCTTAAAAAAGTGGCATTTATAGGCCTTGATTTTAATGTTGGCCTCTGCAAGTTAGTGGAAGAACTACTTCAGGTGGGTAAGATGCTCGGATAATGTACACAAAAAACATTAATATCATCGATGTACATGAGGATTCACAACAGCATTAGGTCACCAAGAATGGTGTTCATGGCCCGCTGAAATGTAGCTGGGGCATTACATAGCCCTTGAGGCATTTGGGTCAGTTGGAAAAGCCCCTTGGATGTGATAATGGTAAAATTCACCTGTTTCACTGAGGGCAACTAAATTTGCAATATGTAGATATCAAATCCATTGCTGAGAAGTAATGAGCTCCTCTCAACTAATCCAAGGCATCATTAATTCGTGGCAAGGGGTATGGGTTCTTTTTGTCGATGCTGTTGAGCTTCCAGTAGTCTATTACTACTCAGTTGGTGATGTCCTTCTTTTTGACAATCAGAACGAGTAAAGCACATGGGATCTTTGATGGTTCAAGCATCCCTTGTTCAAGCAGCTTCTTTATCTCCTCAGTTACTACTTCCTCAGCTGCCATAGACTGGCGGATCAGCCAAAACATGATGGGAGGATGACCCCCAGTTTCCACTCAATGGACCACCCCCTGAGCAAGTGCTAAGTCATGCCTATCAGCAAAAATCTTCTTATATTTTTCAAATAAAAATATTGCTTGATCCTGATGTTCTTCTGATAACCTGACTAATTTTTTCCCGTAGTACCAACATTATTATGCTGAGATGTGAATTGATTGATAGCCCAAATTCATCCAGCGGCCTGAACCCATGAACCTGGAGGACCTCCTCAACAGGGACAATTGTAAATACGCCACTATTTGAAGTTAGCGAATTCACATTGGTTTGTGCTGCAAATTTGCTAACAAGACCTTGATCTTTCCGCGTCCCAGGAGTATAATGCCTGGAGCCACACGAGGTTTAAGCCACTATTGCTGATAAGGCCCAATGACCTCCCATTGAGACTGGCTGGCACTTTTACCTCCAATTTTGTGTTCACGATGACTTGATGTACAGATGGAATAGGTATAAGCCCATTAGCTTGGAGAGGCAGCCCTTGATATTCATATATTTGCTGGGGAATAGTCAGGTCTTAATCTTCAGGAATTAGTACTAACAAGCTCACCCCATCACTGTATGCAAGGTTAATGTATCCCATGTGCACCAGATCCTTTGGCTCTCCAATAGAGGCAAAATAAACTGGAATCTGTTATTCCAAAAGTTTAATTTCTCTATGTCATATCAATGACAGCACCAAAGTGTCACATATAGGCATTCTCAATCAGCAGATTGTAATTACTGTTTGGTAACACTATTTCTAGGGCTACCACAACAAAACATCCAAACTGCAAAGTTAAATGTAACAATTGAGTTCATCTTGACAGTTACATTTCAACTCAGATTCAGATTTTCTGAACCTGAGTCAAATTACTTTACAAATCTTTTGGCTTAGTCATTTTAGGCGCTAGGTTGTGCCTTGCCCAAGTTGTAGATTAGGTTCATACAAGCCTAATCAATGATTGGGTGAGGCCTCAAAGGGCAGCCTTTATATAGCGCGCCTGCCAATTCTGAAGCTCACTTCGGAATTTTACCCCCTGCTTTCCCTTCCTGGGGAGAATTTTCAGTTGTTCCCCATACAAGCTCTGGCCAGTGGGCCCTTTTTATGTTCAGAATAAAATAAAGATTGTTCAAAGTTAGCATAACTCGCTTACCTGTTGGTCTTTTTTGGGTGTCTAGTTTTGAGGAGCTTTCAGGGGGTTAGATCAGACCAACCACCACTAAAGCACTTTTCATAACCAACTATTAGTAGGCAATGTTTGGTGCTGTCAGTGCCTCAAACCTCTCCCTACTTGGTTAGGCTGCTTTGGTTGCTTGTTATTGCACCAAAGAAATATTTATTATATGGTGGCCAGAAACTGGGATTTTCTAGCTGTGAAATCATTCTGAAGTCAAATGTGCACTGCATGCCTCTGATCCCCAGTTTGGCTGACCTCAGTGGTCACTTGGTCCCATTTGTCAAGAAACCAGCACTGGTGGGAGCCAGTGACTGATGGACAACCCTGGACCTGAAGTGACCATTGGCTAAAAATCCCAGTGGGGCCTCCCGCTCACCAGGTATTCAATTGGCACTGAGGGGACCGTCCCAGCAGGTCTCCCTCGCCTACAGATGGTCTGCCTGGAAAGGGGATGGCCGTTTAGCTGCACTGAACTGCTCTCCCCTCTCAGCTTCAGTTGGAGAAAGCGCCTTCCTGGTCAGGGTAGGAAGACCATCACCAACAGGAGCCTGGGAGGGGGTGCATAACACAGCCACATGCTGGGCGTGCGTCTTCAGACTGGGTGGGCTGATTCTGGCAGCCCAGTCCCAATTCACTCTCACCATTTATAATTTTCTTTGGGGGGACCAGAGTTTATCCAGGCTAATTTTCCTGGGGCTTGAGGTAACTCGCCCCAAGAAGCCCTCATTTTGGTGGCTTTCCACTGTGGGGCTCCTCTTTGGGGAGGGGCCCTTTTCTAGCAGCGGGTAATGTAAGAATTGAGTTTATCTAAATTGTTACATTTTGACTCAGATTCAAATTTTCCAAATCTGAGTAAAATTACTTTAAAAATACTTTTGGCTTGGTCGTTTTGGGTGCTAGGTTGTGCCTCGCCCAAGTTTTAGATTAGGCTCATATGAGCCTAATCAATCATTTGGGTGAGGCCCCAAAGGGCAGCCTTTATATAGCGCGCCTGCCAATTCTGAAGCTCACTTCGGAATTTTACCCCCTGCTTTCCCTTCCTGGGGAGAATTTTCAGTTGTTCCCCAAACAAGCTCTGGCCAGTTAGCCCTTTTTATTTCCAGAATAAAAATAAAGGTTGTTTTAGGGGTTATCATAACTCACTTACCTGCTGGACTTTTTGGGTGTCCAGTTTTTAGGAGCTTTCACAGGGTTAGGTCAAGCCAACCACCACTAGAGCACTTTGCATAACCAACTATCAGTAGGCAATGTTTAGTGCTGTTGGTGCCCAAAATCTCTCCCTACTCAGTTAGGCTGCTTTGGTTGCTTGTTGGTACACAAAAGAATTATTTATTACATGACGGTTGGAAACTGGGATTTTCTGACTGTGTCACTTTTAGCTCAAGATATATTCTCTTATATGTTGAGGAACCTGAGAAAGTCATAAGAAGATTAGCTCAGTACATCATTTATCACCAATCTGAAGCTATGACCAATTTAGCAAAAATGGTGACCAAAGAAGGGCAGGCTGACGATGAGCTCTGAACCCCCTACCTACATTCCAATGTCTGACATGGTATTATACTACTTTAACTGAATCCTTCATGGAAGCGGTAATCTTGGATCAATTTTTGGAGGTTCCTTTTACCATCTCCTACAAAAGAGGCAATGAGTACTCCATAAAATCCTTGGCTATCAGGATTACTATCAATTGGGTGCATGACCAATTCCCATGGCCCTATTCTCCCCTAACATTGTTGAGGGGGGTTGTTGCGAATCTATATGACTGGACAACAAGCCACCATTATGACCAAATTAATCATTGGAAGAATTCCACCAAATGTTCAATGGACAGAATCTGCCAAGGATGTTTCAGAGCTATATGTAATTGATCGCCTTTAGATGAGGTGATAATGGATTATAACAGGTCATATCAGATTGCCCTCAAAATAAGGCGATAGGGTGAGGTCTGCATTTGACAGCTGATAAAATTGGATCGCATCAAATCAGGGTGATAAAGAATTTAAGAACAACAATCTGAAACCATTGAGAAGATAACAAAACAGTAATTAAGCAATAGGGTCGGTACAAACTGAGGACGCTGGATATCAGTGAAACAAGGAAACTGGAAAAGAAGGGTTTTTTAGAAGGATAGAGAAGAAGAAGAAAGAGAGAGCGGACTAGAAAAAGATCTACTGATTTATTTTATTAAAATAAAAAAAGTTTTTGATGAATTTCTCACATTTTATTATATATTAAATTGTTTACATGTGTATCAAGGAATGGGTGATCATCATATCGTCCATTCTAATTGCTCAATGGCTGAAACCCTGTGCAAAATACCCTTCAGCAGATACATATGGAATCACCGAGATTCAACAGTGGTGCTCACTACAGGGGGCCCATTGACCAGTAACAATACAATGAAAACTCAGCTGCCAGCTATGTCACATCCAGGTTGTTTTGATAAGAAATCTGCACGAAATGGTGGCCCTGTTGCATACAAAGAGTTGAGACTCGCGTTAGATACTGTGCTCAAAAGGCAAGATGAGTTGCTTCAGAAGGTTTACAATGATAAGTTGCCGCCATTTGATTGTGAAGGAAATATTCATGGGTTCTTTAACCAAATTGAGTTTGCAACTAAAGGTACTTTGGATCAGTAGAGGGCGAAACTATTAATCTCCTAATTGGATGTTGGAATTGCTGATCAAGTTGTTTGTTACATCTCAGCTAGTTCCTTTTCATACCATGAAATTAAGGAGACGGTGCTGCGGTTGTTTTGCAGAACCACAAAAATGTCGCAGTAAAAAACTGAGTTCTTGACTATCAGGTTTCAGCGAAATGAGACCCTCACCGCATTTGCTGACTGATTTACAATGGAAGCACATGTGCTGATTGGGGCAGGGATTTTATATGAAGTTGATGTGTGTATTGCAATGGCCTTGGCGATGAAGCCAAACCATGAACTTTACAATGTCATGGCCCCATTGTTAGAGGACAATGTATTTTTGCTTAAGCTTGTTAAGTTTGTACGTCGTTTATCTGTAACTTTCCCTCCACCCAATACCAAGCAAATCCACACTGTCGCCGTTGTCCACCTTAACCATATGGGAAGAATTAATAGGTCAGGGAGGATTCCATCAGGATACTATCCGCGGTACAATGGGTGTTCCTTAACTACCAATCAACATCTAACTAACTACCGTTCTGACCCTAACTATGATGATTAGCAGCAGTCATTTTTACTGATGTGGGTCTGGTTACATCAATTCTTTTCAGAACCATTTTTCAAATAGACCAACTTATACTAAACACAGCCGTAGGCCCTATGGAGTAAGTTTTTAAAATTGTGGTCACACTGGGCACATGGGATGATGGTGCCCAATTGACATATCCCTCCCGTACAATGGGATCAGGGCTATTAGGAAAAGTCAGAGCGGAGTAGAGAAGGGACTCTCTACTTCTGCTACCTTGAACTTATACGTCCCACCTGAGTCTACTGTGTTAAATATAGCAGAAGCTTCTCAGCATGACAATACATTCCTCTACCAACAGCAGGTTGGGGGAGTAAATGTGCTGACCCAAGCACAAGCCAAAGACATGGCAGACAAAGGGTCTCTGAAGCAACCAAAGCTTTATGCTTGTCAAATGTTCGACCAACGCCCATTAGACCAGTTTAAACCGTTAGCAGATGCCCTGTCCCTGAGGGGAGTAGATGTCGCCCTTCCAGTGGACGCTATTGTAACCCAATACCCTAAAATTAGTGCGGGTGTTATGAGTTTCCTGGGAAAACATGAATCATTAAGTGTACATGTAGTGAATATCTGGGATTCATCTTACTCAGAATGCACTTACTGTGACATTGTGGTAGCTAAAACTCTGGTACGTGCTATAATTGATATAGGCGCTCCTGTTAATATTGTCTCCACTAAATTGGTGGCAAAGTTGTTCTTAAATCTGACATAGACCACTGAATGATGTATGGGACCACTGGAGCTGAAACCACAATTTCTTAGGGATCATATAAAGCGCTTTTCCTTTGCGGTTTGGATCCATTGTTGTAGTGGCTCCAGCGGTGGTATTACCAAATAGTAACTATGATCTGTTGATTGGGACTGCATTTATGTGACACTATGGGGCTGTAGTTGACATGATGGACGAGTCCCTAGCCATTGTGGGACAGCAAATCCCTATTTATTTCACCTCTAGCAGCGTGCCAAAGAGTTTAGTGCATATGGGACAGATCAACCTTGCCTATAGCGATGGGGTGAATTTAGTGCGTTATCATCAATTAAAAGGAGAAACTTGGGTCCTCCCCCATCATATATATGAATACCCAGGGCTACCGCTTAGAGCAGCTGGAGCTATATACATTTTCTCTGGACACCAAGTAATAGTAGACACTGAGTAGAAGTGGAAGTGCCAGCTGGGCTCTATGGAGAGATCATTGGGCCTTAATCAGCAATCAAAGCTTAGGCCTTACATGGCTCTAGGCATCATACTTCCAGGACATGGGGAAATCAAAGTATTGATAGTAAATCTTCAGAACAGACCAATTTGAATCTGCCGACATCAGATTATAGAATATTTACATCTGAAGCTGGTTGAGGAGATAACCAGGTTCATGAGTTTGGTTCTCTGGATAGATTTGGTCTGCCCATCAAACCGCATTTTGGAGCAATGGTGGTTGTACTGCGGGAAAATTTACCTGGGTTATCAGAAGATTAGAAGGAGCAGGCGGAATCTTTATTTCAAAAATATAAGGAGATTTTTGCAGTTGATGATCATGATTTAGGGTGCACTCGGGGAGTTGTTCATCAACTGGACACTGGGGATCATCCCCCCATCAGGTCACAACCAATCCTTCAATCATGGGCAGCTGAAGAAGTCATCACCAAGGATATTGAAAAGCTGCTAGAGCAGGGAATGCTCGAACCATCTAAGAGTCCATGGGCTTCGCCTGTTCTAATTGTTATAAAAGAAGGATGGCACTAACCACATAGTAATTGACTACTGGAAGCTCGGTAGCACCAAAAAAGATTCATACCCTCTGCCACAGATTGATGATGCACTAGATTGGCTAGGTGGAGCCCGCTACTTCTTGGCTTTAATTTGATATCTGGTTATTGGCAAATTGAGTTGCCTTTGGTGGAACAAGAAAAATGCGCTGTAATCACCTCAAAAGGGCTTTTCCAACCAAAACACATGCTGCAAGGGCTATGTAACTCCCTGGCTACGTTCCAATGAGCAATGGACACCAAACTGGGTGATCTGAAGCTGTCATGAATTCTTGTGTATCTCGACAATATTAACATCTTCTCTCACACGTTCACTGAGCATCTTACCCATTTGGAAGAGGTATTTTTCTGACTGATAGAGCCAATATTAAAATCAAGCCTCGGAAATGTCACCTCTTTAAAATCAGCTTGAGTTCCTTGGGTTTGTGGTGGATGCAACTGGGCTAAGACCTCAACCAGCTAAGGTAGAAGCTATCCAGAAGATGACTAAGCCAGCTAATAAGCGGGACATTTCATTTTTTTCTGTGGATGGTGGGTTATTATCAATGATTCATACCCAATTTCAGTTGCATCAGAGATCCGCTGTTTGAGCTACTAAAGAAAGATGCCATGTTCAAATGGATAGAATGACGTCAATGTGCCTTTGATACACTTCAAATGGAATTAGGTAGTGTGCCTGTGTTGCACTACCCTAATTTTGATAAGGAATTTACAGTGCAAATGGATGCGTCAATTTCTGATGTTGGAGCAGTCCTGTCTCAGAAGGACGATGAGGGAGACGAGCACCCTGTGGCGTACTGTAGTCATAGCTTAAATTGCCATAAATGGAATTGCATCATAACTGAGTGAGAGTGCTTAGCGGTGATCTATGCATAAAAAAGTTTTGAGTTTACTTGCATAGATTAAAGTTTAAAGTAATGATGGATCATGGATCATTGCGCTAGTTGCATAATTTGAGAGAGCCTGAGGGGCGGCTATCCTGATGGGATCTTAAGCTGGAATCTTATGACTTTGAAATTCTTCATCAACCAGGAGAAAAACACCAAAACGCTGATTGCTCATTGAGATTGCTGAAAATTGCATTTACAGTGGATTTAAGCAATATAACGTTTGACAAAATGCTCAGCGGAAAGTATGATGATGGACCGCCTCAAGTTATCAAGTTACCAGATGGACAAGGACCAATACGTTCTTAAGAAATGGGGAAATGTATAAGCATATATGGGACGTTACCATGAATATCAAAGGCCTTCCACCCGCTCAAGTATTATTATTAGTGCACACTAAGCAGTTGGCCATGGTGGAGTCCAGAAAACTCTTGAATTATCAAGGCCGCAGTATTATTGGGAAAGCATGCAATATGATGTGCTTGAGACCCCGTCTTGCTGCCACCAGTGCCAGGTGGAGAAGTCGTTCCACCAGAAGGCTTCATACCAGTTGGTGAAACCTGGTTTCACTTGGCATACAGTCTCTTTTGATGTCATGGGCTCTCTGCCAACTGGAGCTAATCGGTATAAGTATATCCTGGTGACAATTGACCACTTGACCAGGTGGTTTGAGGCGCGAGCCATTTGGGATCTGGGGGCAGTTACTGTGGCTAATTTTTTTAATGGAATGCATCATACAGTGTCATGGCTGCCCACAGTTTATCTTTACTGACAATGGAAAAAACTTCACCTCTCACATTTTACTTAAGCTCAACAAATTAATGGCCATCCATGGGGTCCTAATAACCCCGTATCACCCTGAATCCATCGGAATGGTTGAAAGGGTTAATGGGACTCTGGTGAATATACTCCAGAAGTTGGTTACAGATAGACCCTCCAATTGGAGTACCCTTCTTTCTACCATGGTTTTCGCCTATAATATAAGTTACATTCTGCCACGGGAAAGAGCCCCTTCCAATTGCTTTATGGGCAGCACCCGCTCTTCCTGCGCTGCTATATTCCTGTGTAGAGGACACCGGCGTAATGGATCCACAACAATATTTAACCATACTCACAAATACGCTGATTAGGTTACAAACTGAAGTGTAATCGTTCAGCTTGGCCAAGAAAATCAAAAACCAAGCTGCTGACCAAGTACAGCGAAGTGGCCTAACACATTTCAAAGATGGTGATATGGTGCTATTCCATGATCAGCACAGGTTTGGGCAGAAGCACAAGCTTGCGAATATTTGGATTGGGCCATTTGAGATAATGGAAAAAATGGGAGTTGACACTTATACTATCAAGGATCCTGCGAGTGGCCAGATTATAAATCAGGTGCACACAAAATTCTTTGGGAATATAAGCAGTAATATAGCTACTATAAAATTGAAAAAATATATAAATATATATATATATGTAGCTGCTAACAGGTTTAATAATTTTAATTGGTGTTGTCCCTTGAGGTCTTTTGCTTCGCTGTCTTTATCTTCCTGTCCTTTTTCAGCTTCTTGCAGTGTTACTTTTGTTTTGTTTGACAAGACCTTTAATTCTTCTTCTGCTGCTTCAAATGTGCCATAGTTTCTATGGGCTCATCTGGGGTTGGGGGTGGAGGCAAAGGCTGCCAAGGTGAAAGTGAGGGGGCTGACTTCCGCTCCATGGCCACTGCGCTAGTCCAAAGAGGGGATGCCAGTGCAACGGAACTAGAAGAAGAGGATGGACTGGGATTCCAGGGTAACAGGCGAGGTGGTGAGAGTTTGGCTGGTTGATTGAGTCAAAACCATTACTGCCCCACGAGGAACAAAGATTGCAACCACATGCGTTGATGATCCCAGGAAATCAACGAGTATACCAACATAGGGGGCTGAAATCATAAGAGCTGGGTAGTAACTAGTTGAGTGCCGTCTAGAGGGGAAAAGGCTGCATCCAGCGCCAGGCAATCTACAAGGGAATCCTCCATGCTCAGATATGCTATCAGAAAAGGAGCAGTTGTGGCGAATGCTGCTCACCAGGCCCACTCGAGGAATGTCTGGTGCTGCTTTATTCCTGAACCTAAAGTGGTTGAAGGATGCAAAATTAAGTTACATAAGAGTGCCATGATGGGAAATTACTGCGATGGATTGTTGGAGATGAGGGTGGTGAATGCTGTGGTGACCCCAGAGCAAAGGCGAGCTAATAGGTTGTTGTGAAAGTTTACTCCAAAGGACTGGAAGTGGTTAGGAGCGTGGGGAAAGGACCCTGAACAGCAGGCTATTACCCACTGCACAAAGCACAGCATCCTCTGAACAGACAGAGCCATGGGATGAACCTCGGCAGGAGACAGAAGCACTAGGCGACTAAAGCCACTCGCCAGGAGTTGGGCCACTTTGTTATATGAAGGCCCTCAGGTCCGCTCCCCTCCCCACCGTAGCTGTGCCACAATGTCCCTGAAAGGGGTGCATCAGGAAGCCAAATGGCTGACAAATTTGGGAAGAATCTTTTCCTGGGTTAGCACAGTTGTGAGGTCCACGTCAGCCTCATCCTCATCAGCTGGGTGAAAATGGAATTGGGGAAGAGGGATGGGACCTGGATTAGGTAACTCTGCACCAAGCCACAGATGGTAGAAAAAAGTGAACTCATGGACTCACTGCTGTTGGCGTGGAATGGTTTGCATAGCGTTGAAGGAAAAAGAGACGTACAGCTTATTGTCCAGTCAAGGGGGTAATGTTGCAAATCTATATGACTGGATGACAAGCCACCATTATGACCAAGTGAATCATTGGAGAATTTTGACGAAGGTTCAATGGACAGAATCCGCCAAGATGCTTCAGAGCTATAAGTAATTGATCGCCTTTGGATGAGGTGATAATGGGTTATAATGGGTCATATCAAATTGCCTTCAAAATAAGGCGATAGGGTGAGGTCTACATTTGACAGCTGATAAATTAGATTGCCTCAAATCAGGGCGATAAAGAATTGAAGAACAACAAGCTGAAACCAATGCAAAGATGGCGAGATGTATAACTAAGTAAAAGGGTTGGTACTGACTGAGGACGCTGGATATCAGTGAAACAAGGAGACTGGAAGAGTAGGTTTTTTATGAGGCATAGAGAAAAATAAGAAAGAGGGAGCAGACTTAAGGAAGATCTGCCAACTTAAGAATATTAAAATAAAAATAAATATCTGGGGGAATTTATCACATTTTATTATATATTAAACCGTTTACATGTGTATCAAGGAATGGGTGATCATCATATCGTCCATTCTAATTGCTTAATGGCCAAAACCTTGTGCAAAATACCCTTCAGCAGGTACATACGGAATCGCCAAGATCAACAACCTTATTGCCTTATTTTGCTTGTGATCCAATATCAACCCTTTATAACTTAATATTGCCTCATCCTAAGGCGCTTGAATACTTGTAGCTCTGAAACATCCTTGGCGAGTTCTACCAATTAAATCTTTTAGCGGAATCCTTCTGGTTCGCTGAGGTCAATAATATTAACTTAATCATGACAGTTACTCAATGATCCGTTGGTCATAATTGTGGCTTATCATCCAGTCATATAGTTTTGCAACCTTACCCCCTTGGCTGGACAATAAGCTGTACGCCTTCTTTTCTCAATCACAATGAAAACCACCATGTGACAACAACCACAGGTCCATGACTTCAACTTCTTCTTCCATTTATTGCTCAGTGTGGATTTGCCCAACCCAGGCCACATCCCTCTCCCCCAATTCTTCCTTCCCCCGGATGATGAGGAAAGGGCTAATGTGGACCTTGCAACTGTTCTGGCCCAGGAAGAGCTCCTTCTCAAATTTGTCAGTCATTTGTCTTCCTGACGCGCCCTCTTTGGGGACATAGTGGCCCAGCTATGCTGAGGAGGGGTGTGGAGCCGAGGGCCTTTATTTAACAAGGCAGCCCAGCTCCTGGCGGATGGCTTCAGTCATCTAGTGCTCCCATCTCCTGCCAAGCCTCATCCTGTGGCTTTGTCCTTTCAGCGGATGTTGTGTTTCATGCAGTGGGTGATAGCCAGCTGGTTGAGGTCCTTTCCCCACACTCCTACCCACTTTTGGTCTATGGGGATGAGCTTCCACAACAACCAGCTGGCTCGCCTGCAATCTGGGGTCTCACCAGCACTTGCCACCCTTAATGCCAACAACCCGTCTCAGTACCTCCCCATCATGGCGCTCATAGGTAACTTGATCTTGCATCCCATAACCATTATAAGATCAGGGATAGAGCAGCACTAAGTAGCCCTTGAGTGGGCCCAGCGAGCAGCATTTACCACTATCACTCCTTTTCCAATGGCGTATCTGAACTTGGAGGACTTTCTCATACAGTGCCTGGCACTGGGCGCGGCTTTT
Organism: Massospora cicadina; assembly: GCA_022478985.1. Lineage (NCBI taxonomy): Eukaryota > Fungi > Entomophthoromycota > Entomophthoromycetes > Entomophthorales > Entomophthoraceae > Massospora > Massospora cicadina. Next base: position 20,283 of record JAKSZP010019243.1, read on the forward strand.
TCCTCTCGATCTGGGACTCACCTACTTGCTCGCCAGACCTTATGACTCCATCCCCCTATTCTTGCTTACTCATTGATCTCCCAGGACCATCAATGCATGTGGTTGCAGGCCTTGCTCCTAGTGGGGCAAGAATGGGTTCAGCTTGATCAACCAGCTGAGCTCTCACCACCTTACCTTTTTCCTTGGAACCCCAGTCCATCCTCCTCGTCCAGTTCTGCCACACCGTCCTCCCCTCTGAGTGCTAGCATGACGGCCCCTAAGTGGATACCAACCCATGTCTTTTGCCACGGCAGTCTTTGCCTCTACCCTCAACCTGAGAAGGGTTCATCAAATCTGCCGCATCCTCAAAGCGGTGAAAAAAGAAATCAGGGTCCCGCTGAAAAAGCAAAAGGCATTTTGCAAGAAACCAAAAAAGGACAGAAAGACAAAGACAGCAAAGTGAAAACCTCAAGCAGCGACCCCAAATAAACTTAGCTTATATCTTGCATGATGATGATAATATTATTAAATTTTTTCTATTTCTATTTTTTGGAGAGGATCTATTGTTGCTTATATGGCCAAAAGAATTTCGCGTGCACTTGATTTATAATCCAACCGCTCAGGCTGTCCTTAGTAGTATAAGTATTAACACCCATCTTTTCTATTAACTTGAACGGCCTAATACAAATATTTGCGAGTTAGTGCTACCACCCAAACCCACGCTGATCGTGAAATATAACCAATTACCCTTCCTTGAACAGTGCTAGGCCACTCTGCCATACCTGATTGGCAGCCTGGTTTTTAATTTTCTTGGCTAAGCTGAATGATACGCTCTGGTTTAGAATTTAATCAGCATATTCATTAGGGCGATCAAATAGCATTGCAGATCCTTTCCACTGATGTCTTCTACACAGGCATACAGGAGCGCGGGCATAGCGGGGTGCCATCTGTAGAGCAATATAAAGGGGATTTTCCCCATGGTGGAATGATAACTGGTTTTATAGGAGAACACCACGGTGGAAAAGAGGTACTCCAATTGGAGGGCCTATCTGTAACCAACTTCTGTAGTATTTTCATTAGGGTCCCATCAACCTGTCCATCCATTACGTTGGAATCAGGGTGATACAGAGTTGTTATAACCCCGCAGATGGCCATCATATCATTGAGCTTGGGTGGATGTGAGTGGTAAATTAGTGCTGTTGTCAGTAAGGATAAACTGTGGGTAGCCATGACACTGAATAATACATTCCATTAAAGACTTACCCACAGTAACCGCCCTCAGATCCTGAATGGCCCGCGCCTCGACCCACCTGGTCAGGTGGTCAATTTCCACCAGGTTATACTTAGACTGGTTAGCTCCAGCTGGTAGAGGTCCCATGACATCGATAGAAACTGTATGCCAAGCAAAGTGAGGTTTTACTAACTGGTACAAAGTCTTCTGGTGGAACAGCTTCTCCACCTGGCACTGGTGGCAGCAGGATAGTGTCTTGAGCAAGTTCAAGTGCATGCCTCCCAATAATACTTCAGTCACAACAATTTAAGGGTCTTATGATGTTAAAGTTTATAGGTTTTTTATATTCATAGTTAGTAACCCCTTATAAATATATTAACTGCACAAGTTTGTGTTTTGTGCAATTCTCTGCATTGTATGATAGTAGTTGATATAATCGTTGATAATAGTATAGCTATTATCTGTAGTTGAATTGAAGTTTTAGATTTTGGTCCAACGCTTGGCCAGTATTTCCTCTCAAAATACTTATGATGTCCTGAATTGGGATTTGTTGTCTTGTACTGCCTAACTCAATCTACACTCAGATCCCTGTTTACAATTTCTCTTGTTTGACACACTGTTGGCATCAATCCCTATTTTGATTCAGCTTCTTCTCTGGATCCCCGCTCAGATCCTTACTCTTTGTCTTAAAGAGTCTCCCAATTAGAGCAAGTAGCAATAAATTTTTTTGAGAAAAAATAGAAGTCAAAATGGATTCTGATACAAGTAAACTCAGATAATAACTATGGTAATATATCTGTGAAGTATTGTACAGTAGTGTATGTTAACTTCCTGCCATATAAGGAGCTCGGTCCATATGGCTGATTAATTCCTTATCACCTGTATCAACCCCAGGATGGGTGACACATAAATGGAGACTCGAGCCAATCTGTATCTCTTCCTAACTTTGTGTAGTAGTGTGTGTTTTTTATTAGTGAATTCTTTAAGAATTTATAGTGGAGAATTTAGTACTCAACCCTCAATTTGGCACCTCCTCAAAAATGGCAGCCATTACTTTTGAACTATCCATCTTCGTTTCAGCATTGATGGTCTTCCACATTCTGGCTAGGATTTCATTGTTGGACATCTTCAAAATCTAAAATGTAAAGAGTCAGAAGAACGTGTACCTAACGTTTTACTCTCAACCCAAGTGAACCAACCAATTTTGGCAAGTGACCTTCTTAGGTAATGGGGCTTGTTACCCATTAAGGCAGGTCAAAAACCAACTGATTGATTCACTAGTTGCAGGCAGGACTAAACGCCTCGCAACTTGATCCTTAAATTCCCAATTGGCCAGTGAAGAAACCCAACCAATCTTAATTGGTACCTGATATTTATTTATTAAACAACTATCAGATGCCCCTATTTTGTCAGCAACTCCTCCCGATGAGATCTTGATTATTTTTCCAGATTGATCAACAGATACAACCAGGCGAATATCCCAAAATCCCTTAAACATAGTTACTCCAAAACTCGGGCCAACCAATTTCCAATTCACTTCGCCTTAGGGAATTTTCCCCTAGCAATTTTTAGTAATCTAGTCATCTGGGAATATGGGCAAAAATCCCAACACGTTAACCCTCATGCCTAGATTTCCAGTGAGAAAAGGACTGGGGCAGGAGAGCACCGTTTTGGACACTTGGTCAAATACTTTATTTGTTCAAGTGGAGTATGATCATCAGTACTCAATACTGCTCAGGACGACCTTTTGGCATGCGGCTCTCCTCCTTTTCCTCCTTGCTACCATCTACTCAGAGTGAAGTACCCATGACCTTCTGTTGTGCTGGGCTGATTGATTTACTCATGACATTATTAATCCCAGGATCCAGATTTCCCCCATTAGGGCCTATGACCAACTGTCATATTCAGGATCCTTGGTCTGGCATCCTTGATTTCCTGATTTTCTCCTCACCCTCAACAGGAGATTTTTGCCATTGATGTTTGTTTCATGACCCAATTAAGAATGCTCAGTTATGTTCATCCTTGTTATTTTCTCTTCATAACCTCTTGGCTCATGTCATTCTTAATTCTTCTCTGGAGAGCTTATCCCATTGTTATTGAGATTAACTTCTCCAAAATTAGAGCTTAATTAATTATTAGATTGTATATTGTTGACTATCACATAAGTTTGACATCCACCTATCGTCCAGCTCATATGTCAAATTCTGAGTTGCGGTACCAGCAGCTGCCTAATAATTTGTCTGATCAAGACCTTTGGCTCTTCCAGCGGATGAGTCAATCTTTGCAATGGAACCTTTTCTATGATCCTGCCAGGACTCATACTCCTATTTAAGTACCAGTAGCCAATCATTCCATGGAATTACTGGAAACGGTTAACCAACCCTGCTGAACCCAGATTAGCAATTGTCTCAAATGACTCACAACCAATCATTCTTCTGTCGCAATTCCAGAGTTAGATTTCGAGACTTTCTTGGATTCAGCTCCTTTTGCATACTCCTAACATCATCATTGATCCTCCTGAAGCAATTCCCTTCACTCCCAACAATTCCATCCTCACCGTATTGGACTTGCTTCTGGATTTCCTCTTTTGACTCATTCTATATTTAAGCCAGCTGTCTTGGCCACTGAATTAACCATCAGCAACAGCGTGCATTTCAAACTCACCTATGCAGAATTAAGGGCCCAAGTACCAAGGATTTGTCCATAGCTCTGAATTCTTCTGATCTTGAAATCATCCTAGATTGGAATATTACAGCCACTGCCTTCTCTTTGCTGGCCAAGTTTTTCAAAATTGGACCATGAAGCTTTCAGCCTCTCCCAGTTTCCATCGCTTTTTCTGCTTCATCTTCTGAGAAGCGCATAGTCATTGCTTGCATGATGCCATTCGCTCTTTGCATGACTATCTCGTTTCTGGCATGTCCCATCAGTATTTTCCACTGATTCCTTTGATAGGGGCATGATTCGACAACCTCCGCCTAGTATCCCATTCTTGTTGCTGGCCCATATGTCTGGTGTTCTTGACAAAGCCCATTGGCAAGTGCTCAAAAACAATCTTCCAGCTCTTCTAGCATATTGGGATTACTCAGGGTTATTTGTTGACTTCCTCTTCTTGTACTGTTACTTCCCTCATGCTCCAGAATATCACATTTGGCTTCTTCCAACATTTCAAATTCCCTTCCTCTAGTCGCTTTCTTGCAGGAATCTGCATCCACTCAATGAACTTGATTTCAAGTAGGTCTATCCCTTGCTAGTGTTAATCTCATATAGATTTTAACGGGCCATTTACTCCTATTGTTATCCACCCTTCTACCCCAAGAGGCGACATAGGCGGAATCATCCCCAAATAAAGGATAATCAATAAAAAAATAAAAGCTATAAAGATATATTGGTTTTTATGAAAAAATTTTACCTTTTTCTAATATTTTTATTAATCTTCTCTTCTATCTCTTCTTTTTTCCATAGGACTTGATCTTGTTTCAGTTCAGCAATCCATCTTTTTATTTATTCCCACAAACTGTATCCTAGGTATACTTAGACCTACCAGTTTTCTATGGTAAAGAAAGATTACCTTTCTTAAGACTTAACCATCTAAGTTTGGTTCAGCGGTCCTTTTTTCAGACTTTACCATGTCATTAGGACATGACAACTTAATGGTTAAGCGGTCTTTTGGGAACACTTTTTTAATATATTTTTTTCTCAATCCATCATTTTTTTTATTTAGCATGGACTCAATTTAGGATCCTTCCATCCAAGAGGTTCTTGATGGAGTAGGCGTCTATTGCCATCTTAGTGATAATCTTGAATGGAACTGACCATAACATATAAATTTGTTTCTTTTTGTCAGACATTTGCCCTCTCAGCAGCAAAGGAAGAATGTCCTGGGTCAAAATCAGCTGAAATGGGGAAATGTTGGCCATTTATGAGTTTGTGATGATTCTAAATGCGATTTTACTAATAATAACAATTTCATCAACCA
>JAKSZP010019244.1:0-25359 GCA_022478985.1 Massospora cicadina
ATAGAATAAAAAGGGGAAAAAATAGCAAGAGATAGGGAATATAGAAAAGATAGGAGGGGTAGTGGGAAATAAGATAATCTATAATAATTGCATCTATAAACTAGGGGAGAAGAATTTAGCAGATCAGTTAATAGGGTAGGGATAAGAAAGTACAAAAGATAAAAATATAATAATAAATAACTCAAGGGGAATATAAAAAAATCTCCTATTCAAATAATCAAACAATATAGGTAAACCACGAAGGATCTGGGATAAAACCAAATAGGGAGTAAAATATAAATGTAAAAAAAAATTAGCCTTGGGGAGTAAAAAAGAAGGGTAAAAACTTGAATAAGAAAGATGTAAAAAAGAAAATGCAAGGGATAGATAGGAGGGGATGAAAAAAGGTAGCCTGAAGGTGGGGAAGTCAAATGGAAGCTTGAACTAAAGGTTTAGAAAGGGATCAAGGATTGAGAATAAAGGGAGTATGGGGGATAAAACTAAAACATAGAAGGAAAGGAGTCCAAATATCGCGAAAGAATAATACGTCTCAAGGACTCTAAAGATTAGGGTGGGGGAAGGGGAGTATGGGGCCACACAATAAAATAAGAATAGGTTTGAATGATTAGGTTAGAAAGGGATAAATAGCAAAGACAAAAGGGTGAATAAAAGATAAAGAAGGTCATAAATATGACTAAAGGGAAATAACCAAGCAACGACTAGAGCCATACTCATAAGGAGAGGGTGGTGTAGGTAAGGGATTTGAGGGGAGTTGGGGTAGGATGTCTCACCATAAAACAATATAAGAATATAGAATAAGAATAAGGTAGAAACTTGATCACAAAATATATAGCCAAGACTAATAGGGTAATCAACGCACTTAGAAATGGTTAGGGTCTCTCAAAGAGGGTCTATATAAGAATGAGCAATGGGGATGTAAACTATCTTCCATAAGGTTAGAGTTGGTATAAATAAGGTGGTACGTCAAGACGATAGTAATAGAATGAGAACCCACCTATAAATAGGATACCATAACTAACCTATAAGCCTATCTTACTAGGTGGAGAATTTATAAAAAAGGGTTAGCTAATTTATTATAATGATAAAAAGGGGATTGAAGAATATGGGAGGGTTACTCGTTTATTTTCGGCTATAAAGTACTGGTTAGGATAAAGTCTCATTTGGTTATGATCGCAATAATATTTGTAATCACTAATTGTCAATACGTCAACTAAGTGTAAGTGGTTAAAAGCGAAGAGTGGGGGCTCAGATACATGGGTTCGGGTATAGAAATAGGCAGGATAAGCCAATAAAGGAACCACTAAAATATGGTAAATGATTTAGGGAGTTATTAGCAATCCATGCTCTTTCTCTTCTTCTCCACCCTTTCCTCTTTTCTTTCCCCCCTTCTTTGTTTTAGTCTCCATTCGATCCTTTTACCCTAGTCTTTTCACTTCTTTCTATTTCTTTCTTATTAGTTAGTTTCCCACATAGAGGTTGATTTCTTTGTTAGGCTTATTATTTATGTACGGCTCTTTTCATTTTTGCCCTGTATTCCTTGGAAACATATTAGTGGTTTCTAAAACTATCCAACTAGTAAATTATTCTAGCTACTAGCTAACCTGAGTCACCCTACAGCTAATAGGTTTATGTCTATGCCCCCTCTTGTCTCTCGTGATTTATGAATTGGCTACTCATAAAGTATAAAGCATTAGGGCTATTCAAGTAAGGGTGATTATCCACATATTTATAGTTAATTAGAGAATTCCTACCACCATTATACCCTACAAACCAAATCCTATTCTACTTAGTCTCACTTTTCGGTTGGGTTTATTCCTATTACCTCTTTACCCTTTTATTATTACTCTTTCCCAAGTCACTTTTATCGTTCACCCTTTTCATTTTCTGAACCCTTCTCTTTATTATACAATCTTCCTTATCCACTTCTTTCCCAACCTTTCTCTTTTCTATACCCTACCACTTATCTCTTTTATTCACTCTAGCCCTTATTCCCTTTTCACTTTTATATGTTTTATTTATGGGACTCCTCCCTAATTTCCTTTCACTCAAGGTCGTCACCCACCACTTTCTCTTTATTCCCCCACATCCTCTCCAACTCCATTCATCTCTTGTCTGATAAGACCTTTTACACGAAAGGTTAAAACCATTTTGAGAATGGTATCATCAATGTGACAACCAACCATATCGTCCCAATGACCCCTGTCGTTCGTAAACCGATAGGTATTATACCAACTAACGGAGAAAAGAATTTGTCGAGTGAGGGATGATCATTTTCCCTTTGCAATTTATTGTACCTATCCCAGTTTATATTACCCACCCCTACCAGCCTGTGGTTGTTATCCTTATGGTCCCCCCTTTCTTCCTTTGTTCCCTGGTAGGTTTGTCATTCCCCGGGGACAGGGTTTTCCATCCTTCTTGTGGTAGGATATTTCTTTCCCTATATTTATTATATGGGTTTCTGATAATTGTTATTTTTCTATAATCGGGCATCATATGTAATAACGAAATATCCCCGACAATAGGGTATATTTAAATAAGTATTATATAACGAGTAGCCATATAAGCTGAGGTATGAATATCTAGTTTATAGATAAAGATAATAGAAGAATACGTGAAACCGTATACAACGGGGTTGTAAAAAGATCAGCCTGAACAAGGCAGGGGTATAATAGGGGATAAGCATAAGGCTAGCGAATTTGCATGTGTCTAATCTTAAGGTGGACTTGGGTTAAGAAAACCTTAGGTTGGTAAATAGGATAAGGAGTGGATAGAAGGTGGAGTAGGGGGATTGAAAAGAGGTGACTAGATAGGATAGTAGGGCAAATAGAAATGATGGAGGTAAAGTTTATAGGGCTAGTTTAAGTTGGGAATAAGCTTAGTGATGGTCTATCGTACCCATATAATTGGCATCTCATTGGACTACTATTGGATTATCTTTATAATCGTTTCACTTATTTATACCCTCCCAAATAGTACCCTTCAAAGGAGTCAATTGGGTATTTTGTATTACCATTTATCGACATACCATGTTACGCTTTTATTGGAAACCGCTACCTTGAACTTAAACTTAGTTGTTTAACAAACTTTCTTCTGCACGTCGATCTATATAGTTTCAACCGTCTAAGTTACCACTTACGTCTATTTGGATTATTTACTTAATACTTTTCAAGTATCCCACTCAAAACCTTGATGTTTTTTAGTCCCCCCCCCTCTTATTATTCGCCTCCTGATTGGTTTATGGATTCTAGTATTATTATTATATTCTTCTAAACCCACTTCTATCCTCTAAGCCTATTCTATTCCCCTCAAAGTTCTATTTACCTAGTTAGATGATTCATTTCTCTACCTTAGTTACATCCCTATTTCCTTTGGTCTATTCTTGTTTTATTTCCCAACCTTTAGGTATCCTCTACCTTAGTCCCTAGTTTCCCCTAGCATTCTATTATTCAAGTTCAACTCCTTACTATTCCCTATCACCAAACTATTCCCTATCCCTACTCCTTCCCTGAGCCTCCCCCCCTCTTTTTCCGCCCACCTCTGGGCACCCTCTGCTAGTTTATTTAAAACCATACCCAATTTACGAGTAAAGATTATTTCACTCTTCAAGTGTGTGAACTATAAAACTTTAGCATCCTCTAGTGAATTCACCCGACAAATAGTAAGAAATTATCTATTGAAGAAGGTTTATATCAGTCTTATTATAATAATCTATTTATCGACTATAGGCCCTACTCCTAGATATTAGTTTTTGGTTGGGTTATGTAGATGCAAATACTCCCACCCTCTAGTATTAAGACCCTTTTTATTAGATTTTCTTTCCCTCTTTTTGTTTTTCCTATTATTGTATATCTTCCCTTTCAATTCTGCTAACCTTTGTTATTCTTCCCTTTTTTAACCTTTAATCCTTTTAAATTATCCTGGTAAAGGTTTTTAGAGTGGGCTAACCTTGTAGATTTTATACCCTTCGTCTAGGGAAGGAGCTCGGGGATAGTCTGTTAGACTAACGAGAAGGCATGGAACGACCAATTGACGTATCTGGGTAGGTAGTGGGGCAGACCCTAGGATAGGGTATTCGTAATAGGTAATTATAAAATAGTGGACAAATTAGGTATAAATAAAGGTGTAGCCTAAAAGGCTTATAGTAAATAATATCTTGTTTCATAAATGAGTCTTCCACAAATGGCAAAGACAAATCTACTTATAAGGATAACCTCTCTGGTAATAAACCTCACCTTTTTAACTTACTCATATTTATCTTTCAAATAACTGCATTTGGTTATTTCCCTATGATTAACAGTAGAACTTACTAGTCTTTGATATTTACCAAATATAAATATTTTTATTAAACTTATTACATTTTAGGATTACCCTAATCACGTTTACTCTATAGGTGGCTATAAATTGTAGAATAAAACATAAAGGTGGTTAATAAAGTTCTAGTTTATAGATTAAGTTTATTATTCCCAGTGACTATCTAGTATTCAGTTAGAACTTATACGTGGCTATTCTTTATACGTCGCTAGGATATTGGTTTAGATATGATTTTTTATAACCTATTGTCTTTAGTAAAAACTTTTTAGTTGATTATACACCCTACATTCTATTTTTTGGGGACTCCTGAATTCTCTTCTTTTCAATATACTCTTTCCTACCCCTTCTTTTTCTTACTCTCATACGCTTAGTCTGATTTATCCCCTTTCCTTTTTTCTTTATATTCTTTTTATTATTTTCTTATATATAAGATACTTTTTATTATACCCCCTTTGATCTCTTTTTATTCCCCTTATCTTTTCCCTATTTTCTCATCCTTATACTTTATTTCTTATCCATTACAAGATTATTGTCTCCAGGTATTTAATTCTTTGTTCCCCTTCCCTCCCTAGCTTGTATTCTTACATTCCCCCTGGTTATTCCTTATTGCCCTTAGTGATCTCTCCCTTTTTAACTTATTCCTATTCCTTATTGAATACGTCACACATTATTCATTCTAAAGTGAACCTGTCTAGTGATAGTGAACTTTCACCTAAGAAAAATCCTGTTTAGTTTATGATAAGGGCAGAGGATTAGAAGTCATCAGACTGGTAACTGGGTTTATCCCCTCCACCATCATTCTATATTTACAAATAACAATTATAATAAGCCATAAGCCCTATAATCTAAGTTATCCTCCATATTCTATAAAATAGAAGGTTAATATTAAACCCTACTGAGATGGATACGGATGTATTTTTTTTATAAAATATTTACAAGCTATAAATAGGGTGTCAACTAAACTTTATATGGATAAAAGCTACTAGCGAGAGTAAAATTATCATTATATAAATTTATTATAGCTAATTATCACTAGTGACTGCTTGCTCTCCCTACCCTTCTAATCTTTCTTCTTTACCCTTCTTCTGGTCTTTTCATCCCCTTCTTTCCACTCTTTTGGCTCCCTTGTTTTATAGCCACTTTCATCCCTTTTATATCCCATCACCCACTTATCCTTTTTCTACTTACCATTCTTTTCTATTTCTTCCTCTTTATCCTAACCTTTAGTTATTAGAACTACACCCCATAGGGGGTTTCTAGTTATGGTCACTTCCTTACTATTTTCACTTTTGGTTAGTTTAGCTAACTTACATCCCATTACCCATTTAGGATTTACCCTTTCCTATTCATTGTTTTGATTTTAAACTTTATTTAACTAATTGTTAAGTTTTATGGCTTACTTAGATAATTCCTTTAGTATATACGTCGTCATAATCGACGATACTACCAATTTATTTCTCATCCGGTAAACCTAATCAGGATAAATCGAGAACTGTAACACTGAAGACCAATAATAGAATGAATGAGGGGGATAGGAGACAGAGTAAGGGGTTGGATGCAGAAGGGAAAGAGTAAAGTATAAAAAGGCTAAAGGATAATAGAAAGATTAGGGTGTAGAGAAAACGAGAATGAGTAAGAGGGGGAGGGATAGAAGTGTAGAGGAATAAATGTAAGGATAAAAAAGAAATAATATGGATAGTGTAATGAAGAGATTATCATGGTAAGTTTATTAATAGGAGTAAGTTAATTCATAGTTGGTAAGTTTATTCTATGTGAACCTTATAATATTGAAATCAAGTTGTCGAGATAATACAGATTATAATAAAAAAATAGTTTAATAGTAGAGGGCATCAAGAAATGCTAACCTTGCTAAGAAAAGTGTAGACTATAGTGTGATAAGTTATAATGGTTAAATAGTTAGGGTATGTGAGAAATAGGAAAGCGAAAGGTAGAACAAATAAGAGAAGTGGGGAACAAGCTAATAGATCTCTAAATAATATAATAATAAGTGATAGTGGAAAGGATAAAAAAATATAAGAGGAAGGAACAATAACAATCAGGGAAGATGTTTATAATAAAAAATTGCTTGTAAGGTATAACAGTGGTAAGGGGATAGAGGGAAGAGAGATAAGGATGGGACGAGCTTATAAATTGGATAATATGTAAAACAGAAAACCCTATGTGTACTAGGAAAGTGCAAAAGGATTTAATTATAAACATAAGAGGGTACTATTCATGTAAACCATTATAGGTTGTGAGATATTTTCGTATTATCCTATACATCTTATTGGGTTTCAAGACACATTCCTTTATCTTTTATTTAAGTTTATATTCACTAGAATACCCATTGTTGTTTATTCAAACTATTATACTAAAGTTATACAAATATAAGACTTATCCGCCCCATCCTCTTATATCCATTCCTTATTCCGATTCTTTATTATTTCCTAGTCTTTCTCTCTTCTTATTATTCTTTCTCTATACCCTTTTTTTACTCCATCTTCATTCTTTAGTACACTCCCGCTCTTTGTCGATAACTGAATTCTTTCATTATAGGTTCTTATATGACCTATTCCTTTTCTTATTCCCTTTTCTTCTTATTCTGGTTCTTGCTACCTATCACTTTCCCCTCTTTCTCGCTATCACTCTTTCCAAACTTGGCCCTTTCCATTTATCCTGCCTTATTCTTCTTGTTAAATACTGGTTTAGGTCTTCTGAAATCCTTTCAATGGTCACTGGTTCTTTTGTTGTATTATGTGCACACCCATTTTCCCTAGCGGTTGTTGGAGTGTTGTTGGGGTCATTGTCAAGATAGTGGTTTAAGCACCAGCCATATTCCTTGGGGCTGCATCCTTCCCACCTTTCTCCTTCTAATATATACAAGTCATTCCCCCATACCTATCCTTGGCCAGACTCTTTTCTTATTCTCAATGTCTTGTAGATGTGTTGAGTCTTGCTCCCATGGCCTTCCCTCCCAACTTTGGGTTGAAGGCGACAACCTTAGTTAGTCCTTAGTTACACATCTTCTCTTATCTGTGGATGTTCTTGTATAGGTCATCCTCGGCTTAGCTATAAAATCAACTTATCTTTGCAACCTGTCTTCTACTTTGATACCCTGTCTTCCCTATATTTGGTTATTTCAGTCTATCTAGCTCATATTGTGGATTTCTCTCTCGATCCATGGTATAGTATTCATAAATCCTAGTCCCTCTATTCTTTTAGTAAACTTAACTATCCCTATTCTGAGCCCCAAATGGGAAATTGGTTACTTCACAGGTTACTTGTAAAATAAAAGTGGTAGTTGAATAGGGGTTAGACAGTAAAGGCTTGTTTTCAAAAGCTTTCAACGACTCTCAGGGATCCTCTTACAATAAAGTTATTCCTCTCTTCAGGTTCCTTGATTTATAGGTAAGTTCCAATCCCTTCAACTTTTTATATAAAATCTCTAAATTCTGTCTTATATTAAAAATACAAAGGGTCAGGGGTCTTCAGTGCTCAACTCTTTGGTTGGCACCTCCATGAAAATCCAATAAACTTAAACCTAAATCCTAAATTAAATGAAATCCATATTACCTGATAAGAATGAATAGCTGACTAGAGTATGACCCTTGCTGACTTAAAAAATAGCACGAAAGGACGCCTTTAACTAGGCCAAGAAGATAAAACTTAAAAAAAAGAGATGCTTAGGTAATGGAACAAATAACATAAAAAAGACAGGCGTATAAGCCAGGCCAACCTACAAACAACCATCAGGACAAGCATTGAAACCGGGGAGTAGACCTAGGAAATAAAAAGATTGCTAATATCTTAGCCCCTCCCCGGTTTGATCCAAGGAATTCAATTATCATTCAGCCAACTACTGAATTCACAATATACTCAAAAGTATTGCCTAATTAACAATTAATAGCATCAAGATCAGGATAGGTTAACAACCAACAATAAGAAAATAGGGTATAAGGCTTGAAAAGGTAGTAAAGAGATATCAATGGGATCGAAATAAAAGTAGAAGCTGTGGAAGAAGGGGAGAATGCAAAACAATAACGAATATAAAAAGATAAAGAGGGAACAAGTGATCAAAAAGAAGGGGTTTGGGAGTTAGATAAGGGATAAGAGAAGTGAAGACAAATAAAGATAATATAAGGGTATAAAGATGGAAAGTCTCATAAGCTGGGAATACCTAAGAGGACAGAATAAAATGTAAGCCGCGTATGAAAAGAGGGGGCATAAAAATATATTGAACTGTAAACTTGGGCAAAGTATGCCTTAACTATAATAGCTAAAACCTACTTTAGTTTTAAGTTTTGAATGTATAGGGGTGAAAGGATTTTGGGTTTAAAATGGGAGAGGGTATTAAGGTGGGAAGAACCATTCCCCAACACTTTTGAACCTGGGATGGTCCTGCTTACTTGCAGTATAAATGACATAATACTTTTAATATATTGTGTCCACCATTATCTAGTCACACACTTGATGTCTCGTTAGTTTAGGTAACTGGTGTCATCCGTGAAAGTTGCAAGTAGAATTTGACTAGGTGGTGGTTCTGGATGTCCGAATACCTCTGCTGCAGGGATACCACTTTGGATGGTTGGCCAAGTATAAAAGTGGGTTGAATCAAGAATGGTAAAGGTGGGATCATATACTAATAAGGTAACCTCCTTAGTACAGCTAATTATTATTAGATTATTTAGTCAATGCTTTTTTGCATTATGTCTTTCTACCATTTCACCCTATCCTTTTAGTTACTCCTTGGCTCTTTTTCTTTGGCCCTTTCATCCTGAGTTCTAGCCCCTCTACAGGTTTTTATCTTCATAATATCGCCCTACCCAATCCCTTGATATAGATTCTGACCCTCTATTGATCACCTCTTGTGGGGCCTTTATATTAAAAATGGTTATCAAATAGTCCATCTGTAGTGTATGTAGGCTTGGGATATTCTTCCCGTATTATATGTAATGAGCGATTACCACTATGAAGGCGTTAAAGCCTTTGGACACTAGGAAGCCTATAATAAAGAAGTCCAATATAGATGTGGGCCTCCCACTTGATGAAGGGAGCCATTGTAGCCTATTTGGTCCGATTTGGAATGGCTAAAAGTTAAGCTTCTATACACATTGGGACTTCGTTGATTACCCATTCTGTCATAAGACTCTTTAATAAAATAGATGTACTATTTAATATCTGTAGGACCTATGGTTGGGGTATTATGTGAAAAGGCAAGGGGGAGGTAAACCAGACTCAATTATAAAACTGAGTAGGCCTGTGTTTTTATAAATACCCCTAATAAGGCCCTTCATTTATTTAAGAGTAATTTGCCACTATTAGCTCTTGGCTCTGAGTGGCCCATTATATTGCATATTATAAAATAGCTGATTACGTAGAATTATCCTTTAGTGGACCCTAATTAGACTTATCTTCATAGAGGAGGTTCATGTGACCTTTCTCAATTTCTTTGATTTATAATAAGTTATACAAAACTGAGGATTTATTCCCCCTCCTATTACAAGCCTCCCTAGTTCTTTGTGATGCCCCTCCCTGTGTGATCTTTTCGTCTCTACCCTTAGCTCTCCCTATCCCCTACTTCTATTTGTATTTAGTATTATCTTATTTTTATTCATGTATTATCCCCTTTTGGCCTATAAAGTTAGTCTGTGATCCCCTGTCTTATTTATATGGTACTGGACAACCTATTTTATGAATTGTTATTAGTCACTATCTTCTAGATCTATGTAATGGACAGTCATTACAGGGGCCAATTGAGTCAGCCTTGCTTGTTGTGACCAAACCTTGTGCTGCACATGTAAATAGGTTCTATTCTTTATTAGGGTATTCCTAGACTCACACATCATGAATCGTTTAAGCATATTAACCAAGAGTTTGGTGGCCAAATGTCTGTCCCAACCCCCCTAAGGTAGGACTTGATTACACAACATGACCACTGAATTGAGTTTTTGGCTTTCCAGGTATGCTAGTTGGGTAGCTCGTAAGGGACTAAACCAGGATTACCACAAAAGGACATGCTTAGTACTTAGCCTCTACCTAATAGAGAAGGGGTATTTCTAAGCTCACTAACTTAGCTCTTATCGGAAGAGATAGATTAGAAAAAGTATTAGTATATAAACAATACTATCTAATAATAATAGTTATATATTTTGATCTATATATAATAAATAGTACAATATAGAATTTATCCTAGGGTCAAGACTATAATCACGCAATATTTAGTATGTAAGAGAAACTAAAAGTCTTTAATAAGTAAGTTCACAATCCACAGCCTTCACTATTCTTCAAGCCTTATCATTTCTTATCTTTCTCTTCTTATCCTTTTGCATCCTTGCTAGTGTTCATGTTTACCCACTTTCTCCGATTCTTATTCTCTTATTACTTAGGTTTTTATTCCTTTTTCTTTTTACACACGTTCAACCTTTGGATCCTTTCGTCTTTTTTGGTATTTATATAATTTTCTTTATAAACTATTAGAGCCCTATTCTTATATTGTTATCCTTTATCGTTCTTATCTAACCAGTCACCCCTAGGTTAAAGTTTATCTTATATTTACTCTCATTATAAAAATAGTTGACGCCCTTATGTAGATATTTTCTTTATATTATCCAATCAGGTGGGTAAATCTTTGCTCTCGTCAAACCCCCCTTTTATCTTATAAAACGGGCTTATTCAAGTGTGAACCCTTTTGCTAGTTTTGTATTAGATCTTTTTTATTTTTATTAATTCTTAATCCTAATTTTATTTAGGTATGTGATTTTGATGGTAGGGTTACCTCCAATACTCTTCACTATTGAGCAAATATTGGGATGTCTCATATAAAATTTATAATATCGGGGAATATTTGTAATAAACCTACCTGGTTTCTTCTTGGAATTGGTCAAGTACCAAGTTACTTAGTAGACGCCATATTCTGAGATATACTTTTTCCCAAGTCTTCCATCTCTAGGCCACCATTGAACCTTATTTATCTTTCTCCTCGGTTTAAGGACGTCACAGTGTTCCATTTCCTCTATGCTCACCTTATTCTGTGAGTTAGGTTATACTAGTTGTATTTATACTGCTCTTTAGTTGGTATAGTATACTTGTATATCCAATTTGCTGTCCTGTGTAGCCCCTTCCCTAGAGTTATGTGGCAAGCTTAGGTATGAAAGCTTGTATGTATGTTCTTTATCAGGTGGTTCCTTTTCACCTCTTCAGGTTTGTCAGGACTGTTTGGTAGGATCATATTGGCCATTTGGAGCTTCCCACAATTTACTCAGTGTCCTCTAATATCCTTGTGGTCATAAGAGCTGTAGGCAGTTTTATCATAGTCTCTAGATTGGAGGATTGAGCTGCTACCTTTGCTACACTTTGACTCAAGGTTTAGACAAGGGTGGTTGATTGTCAGGAACAGTTAAAGGGTCAACCTTTGGGTGCCTATCCCTAACCCTACAATATTCCAAATCAATCTGTGATCACCCCCTACCTTATCTTATCCGATTTCATCCCACTCTTTTATTACCCTATCCTCACGATTTTTGTTATTCACTTTATTAAACTGACGTCTTTATAGACATCTTAAACTTTCTCCCCTATCTGTACATATTTTTTAATATTAAAATTTTAACTATAAACCAGAGGAAGAACCCGGAGAACCACTATGATAAATATTGTAAAGCAACGAATGCGATAAGCCATAATTGAACTATAATTTAAGTAACCAGTACATTTTCTACAAACACCTGAGGTCCCATCTAATTGAGGAATGACGAAAATTTAACTAAGTGATTAGCTAACCAAAACCAACACTTTTACACAATCAGACTCATATCTATGAGTATTACTATAACAAATCAAACTTTTACTCCCATTCTTCCTGCCTCTACCTAAATACTTTTTTATAATTATATATGCTCCGACTAACCCACTAAATTATTTTATAAGAATATTACTCCTAGAGACTATTCTTTGGTGACTATCTTTTATGACTCTTCAGACCCTGGCTATTATTAGTGACCAGATCCTTGTTACAATCCTTATCCTGTTGATATAGACTAGGGCCCCTTAGCGGAATTAGATGCATCTATCTACTATAAATTCTTCCTTAAAATTGGGATACTGTATCACCGGAGCATTGACTAACACTTTTTGGAAGATGTCGCATCCTGGCACTTCTTACCCAGGTTAAGAGCACATCATTTTTAAGAAGTTCAATATGTGGGTTCCCAAAAGAGAGTTATGAACTAACAATAATCTTTGACCATACTTTAAATATTTGCACCTTGCGTTAGATAGTTGGTGTAGTCTTTTGTTTGATGGCTTCAACCTTGGCAGGGGGGCTTTTGGCCTTTGTCATAAATAACAAAACTAAAGTACTATAACTGATAATTGATTATTGAGTGTCCTCTGGGACACTTATTTAAATAAATCTTTTAAAAGGAAGAACCCAGCCAGTCTTGAGAGAGAGCATAAAAATTGGGCTTAGGGATCTGTGGAAGATGGAGGTAGTAAGAGGCAGGGATGAAAGTGGGATCGAAATAAAAAGACTGGGATGGACGAAGAAGACAATAGGGGGAAAGAGGGAGCAGGGATAAGAATTAGGGGGTTAGATAAAAATAGTGGGAAGGTTTCCCTATCAGGAAATATGATAGAGAATAGATAGGACATAGGGTAGGGTTATGGGATACAGGTTAACTTTTACAATAAGTTATGTTCAATGAGAGTATAAGGTGAAAGTAAATCTATAAATAGGGACGATAAGGATCACTAGACTAAGCTCTTCTATCTCAGTCACTACTCAACCCTTTCAACTGGGTAACTGGTAAGGATAATTCACCGATAACACATAAGTGTAACGAAGAAGTTTTACTACCAATATTTCTAAAGAGGAAAATAGGAGGATGAAGACGAAATGATAAGGGAGCGGACTATAACAATAATACCACAAATGTAAATTTAAAATGACTCAATAAACCAGACCAATAAGGTAATTAAGAAAATAATAAGTTAGGGATAGTGATCAATAATAACAAATTTGACTAGAAAACGATAAACAAATAATAAATATAGATAACATAAATAAATAACCCTAATGATGTAGAGGATTATTTGTTGGATAAAAATAGTGGACTGACACGTATAATCAAGTTTGGGTAGAAAAACCAAAGGTGGGAAGTAAAATAATACTAGAAAGATTAGTTTAATCAGGGAAGAAATGAGAAAGAATCCTAATATAAGGGGCTAGCGAGAAAATAAGAAAAAACAAATAATTGGGGACCATTGCTAGTTGTGGGATAGGTAGGCTATGGAAGCAGATAATAAATATAATTAACAAGAATATGTATTAGAAACTTAATATAAATAAAACCTACAAATATTACCTAAACTTTTATTAGGAATATGTGAGGATTTCCTCCAACTGCGATCATGTTTTGGGGTACTTAACTTATAATAAGTAAAGATAAAGGGGGAGGAAAAATACAAATAGTTAAGTTTACGTAAAGGATAATAAGCCTAACCATATAGTCAGGTGTATAAACCTTAGAAGGTGAAGATAAAACGTCAATGGGTAGCTAAGGTTGGGTATAAAATGGTGAATGATGAGGGGCAGGTAAGAGAATAATCTAACCAAAAGGGAGTAGGGGAATACCAAATAAGGGATCGGGATGTAGGCTGTAGCAACAATGTAGAATAAGGATAATAGGGGAGGGATTAGGAGAATAATACGGGGGTACGATAATAACAAGGTAGTAATAATAATAATTGGACGGTCACTGAGAAACGATTAAATACTTGTACACTCTGGGAATAAACTGAAACTCAAAGGGGATAAGAAAAAAATCTTATAAAGGGTATCCCATATCTAAATGGGGAACTCTAATAGTGAAGGCCTACAATTTTGTAATTGGGTATGTCGGTTATAAAGAAGGTGGGATAAATATTAACCAATTAATTATAGTAGTTATAGTCTATAGATTACCTCTCAAATCTTGTTTGACTATTTAGCCACAATCACGAGATAGGACACGATTACTATCCAAGCTAGGGTGTAAACTATCTCCTGAGGGTCGGTCTATCTTTCCTCTCCTTTCTTCTTCGTCCCTTTTTCTTTCCTTCGTCACTTTTCTTATTCTGACCTTTTATCACTTTTCTATTAGGTTCTTATTTTTTCCTCCGTTTTCTTATCCCTTACTCTTTATATTATAGGTCTTGATCCTATTTCCTCCCTAGGAGGTATCTCTCTTTACCGAGGGTTATTTTTCCACAATTAATCATCCCATACAAACACGATTTATAATATCCCACCTTGTTTTATAGCAAGGGTCTTTTAATTAACTACCTTGGTTCCAACTTTACTAATATAGTGGAACCATAGTTACTATACCAACAACTTAATAAGACAATCTACTCCCAACCTCCAAATATGGGATACATCTGGGAATACTTTATAACCAAACTACCCGTTATACATCCTTGTTTTAGTCCCAGTATTTATTAGTGAGTCCCATTTCACTTACTTGGTTGTAATTATCTTTTTATATAAACGAGTACCACAAGAATAGCCTACAATGCTTACCACCCTATCACTATTTCCCACCCTCCTTTCTACCTACTATTACTATGGTAGTTCCCCTATTTATGTTCTAGGCCTTATACCCCAACCTATTCCCCCTTATCCCTTGGTTATCCACTCTTGGTTCCCATACTGACTATCCCCCACCCTCTCTTATAAATCATTACCCTTAGTCTATTCTCCTTCTTCTTCCTTTTCGAGCCCATACAAATTCCTTCTATTGATTTTATCTATACCCTATTCTCAAGGGATTTTATGTATGTTTTTATTAGCAAATTATATGATCAAACTGAATTCTTTTCTCTGAACAGTATGGAGGGTGGTTTCTCTACTGATGAGAGTTAAGATTAGTCTTATAATAATTAAGTACACTGAATACGTAAAGTGATTACCTGTACACTATTTATCTATCCACCTAGTTTTATCCCAGAGTCCTGAGAATACAAATAGAGAGACCTATTTAATATATATAACTAGTGTAAGTTAATTTATCCTCTCCCATGCATAATAATAAAGGGTAATGGATAAGGAAAGGTTAAATACAAAAGTATAATAAAACCCAATAGTATAATAATACCAAAAGTATAATGAAAAGAGATACAAATGAAAAATGAAAACCAAAACAGATAGAATTGGGGAATATAAAAGACCGGGTAGAGAGGGTAGGTGGGGAACGGAAGAACGTATAAGAATGTCTTAGCATATTGAAAAGGGGGAATAAAACGTATATCAAGAAAAAATGGATGAATCCCTCCAAAACCACAATGGGCATAAAAAAAAGGGATAGTGACAGGAAACTTATCCTTTATAGACCAGGATAAAATTCGTCGTTGACTATTTACACATGAGAGTGGTATTACCTTATAACCATAACCGACTACAACCTAAAACAAGCCATTAGCAACAGGGTAATAATTGAAATAACCTTAGTGATAAGATAATGGTTACCTCTCATGAGTGGAAAGGAGAAAAAATGGAGGGATAGCCATAAATAGGCTAGGGATAAATAGGAGGAGGGTATCCGATAAGAGTAGAGTAAGAAATAAAGGGCATAATAACCAATAGAATGTGGCTAGTTTGAATAAATACAGGAGATAGAAATAGGCGTGGTTAAATTATACTACGCCCTAAACAATAATTCTATTCGTTGGCTAATATAAACTATAAGTGGTAAATCTTTTAAATTGGAGTAGTGGCTAGAGTTAGTAAATTGCTAACCTAGCAGGGGAGGTCGAGGGCGGTTGTCTGTGAGTCTGTAAAAAGGTAATACCCCGAGGAACATACCACGATAGATAAGATTGTGGGAATAATAAAAACTTAGGTATTTCCCTTATGATTGTGGATAAAAAATTTGGTAGATAATAGGGAGGATATTTAACCATGATTCGTATTTTGACGATAAATTGAGAAAGAATACATGAGGGAATGGACCGCCATCCCCACCATCGAAAGAATGCAACAAGCAAGAACCTAACGAGATAAAAAAGGCTTAGGACAAAGAAGAGAAAACCCAATAAGGGAGAAACCCCCTTAAGATAATAATAGTGGGGAAATAGGTGGATATAAAGAAGATAGATGAATAATTATATTATGCTTAATTTGTTTGTGATAGCTTGTATCTTAATAAAGAATACAATAGATGAGGGTCTACAACAAATAGGATCTAGAATAGGGGAGTGAATAAATAAGACAGGTAGAATTCATGGTATTAAAACCATAAGCCGCTAAATAGTATAGGCAGGTGATATTTAATTGGTAGGTATTACCTCTCATTTCTCTATTACAAAGAGTCTAAAGTTTATGATTAATCAATTTTACTCAAGCTAATCCATTTTATATAACGGTATACCGTTATCAGACCGCGATCAATTCCAAATAGATAAGATACCTTAAACTAATCACTATTTTCCTATGGTAATTCCTGAAGTGTAGATTAGAGTGGTCATCTTTTATGAGGTATAATCGATAATTGCTACGTAGGTGGGATAAATTTAATTAATGGATAATTTTGATAGATGGATAAGTTTGATAATGTAGATGGATAAGTTTATTATAAAGATAAAATATATAGTTTGATAAAATATATAAATGGATAAGTGACCATAAAACAAAAGAGTATAAAAAGAAAATAGAAGGATAATGGATAGAGAAAAAGGAGCCTAAGTCAAGAAGGCAACAAAGAAGCGAGAGTGGGTATTGAGTAAGAAAACTAGTGGGGAAGTGGGTATTGAGTAAGAAAACTAGTGGGGAAGTGGTAATTAGGAAGTTTATGTTTGCTTATTGTGTCTATAGTTTGATATAGCCATAGCTAATAGGTGGGAATAATTTTGATAAGGGAATAATCATATAAAAAGAAAGAATAATATAGATAATGGGATAATAAAAAAATAGACAAACTGATTAATGAGGATCATAAGAGTAAAGAGTGGGCTTAGGGTGGACGAACATTGTGTAGGAAGAACAAGGATAGTGAGATGAGAAAAAGGTAAGAGTATATAAGGGAGAGGGGGATCAGCAGAATAACAAAATAAGAAAGAATAAGAAAAGGGGAAGGGATAGAGCTTCCATAGCCAATAGACTAAAAGAAAGACTAACAGAAAAACTTGACCAATAGAGAAATATAATTTGAAAAGTAAATAAAAACGAGATTTGTGGAACAATTGTAGATTGGTTGATACTTATTATAACAAGCATACAAAGGCAGCGGTATAATGCCTACCACGAACAATAAAGAAGCAATTTCAAGACAGGGTTAGTCAATTCCCTATTCACTTAATTTCATCCCTCCTTTTTGTATAATTAATCCCTTTCCCTTTATTTATTGGTGTTTGAGGGGTTACAAATCATGTTACAAGGAAGGATAAGTAAAAGGTATATACCCAAATAGCTTAGAATAACCACCTCCTACTTATAATTAGGGTTTAGTTACAAAATTAAATTAACACTGAATGGAATTATTGCTAATAACTTTTATAACCTACAATATTAGGATGGATCACTAATCTTATTTATAAGAATAAACCTCCACCAATTTATGATTGTCACTTTCATTTTATACCCGTTTACAAGTTATTTATCACCTAGCCACTATAACCCATTTATGGTACCACCTATTTCTTATTCCTCTTTATTTAGTCACTTGGTATATATCGTCCCCCAATTTACGTTATCCTATATTATGATAAGCATAGAGACTATTCTCAGACTTAGTCTATTACCTATCCCCTCCTCTTTTTATGATATTGTCTCACCTAGTACCCTTCTTTTCTGTCCTTTCCCTCCTTTCTCTATTTTCCTCCTTTCTCTATTTTCCTTTTTTATTTATTAGACTAGTCTTTTTTTTCACAAATGGTAGATTGACCTTGAGATATTCAAACTTCCCCCTTATTCTCACTAGTCACGATAATCTTTTATTTTTTACAATATTCTCTGGTATGGATTGTATCCTCTAAGCATTTCCCTACTATTTTGTTTATATGAATGGTTATTTACTGAACCATGATGGCTGTACTTGCCAGTATTCTACCCCCCTTCTTATTATCTCCCCCCTTCTTACTCACCTTTGAGTTGATTATTTTATTTATGGAATAATTATCCTTTATTTATCCTTCCTACGCATTATCCTTTTTTTATTCTTCCTACGCATTTTTATTAATTCTTCCTACGCATTTCCCTCCTTTAGTAAATAGGAAATTACTCATACAAAATGGTAATTTGTAATTATTTACAATTATTTAACGATTTTTAAATCAGAATTCATAGACGAAAAGACAAATAGGAAATAAAAACAGGGACGGGATAGAAAGATAGGGAAAAAGAAAACCAGGATAATTGAAAGAGGTAGTGGAGAATCCCAGAGAATTCGATATTTACTAAAAAAATCTTATAGTGGTGAAGATGGACAGGGTCTTTGGAATAAACCTACTTAATAATTTGTGGGATCCTACGTCCTATTTACCTCCCTTTGCCCTAATAAGTTTTAAGGGTAAATTTTGATTAAGGTTAACCAGAAATAAGAAGAAGCGAATAACGATAATATACAAGGATATCCAACCCTTTTTATCATAAATACTTTATATAAATAAAAAACCAGAAAGGATAACCAATCACAACCAATAGGTTAGTAAGACCAGGGATAAGTTTACGGTAAGAGTTTATTAAGAAGGTTACTAGAGAACATTACAATGGCTAGTGTATTTTATAGTATTGCAAATACTCGTTTGGGTTATTTGATACAATCATAGAAAGGATTCAGAATAGGCTCAAACTAGGGATAACCTCCAGGTTAGGGTAGACAAAAGATGATACAAACAAGACTTGAGAGAAAAATAGGTTAAAATAAAGGAGGGGAAATAAGGGGTAAGGTTAGCCTGTTGGCTATATTTAATTAGATAAAGAGTGACTATAAAAGGAAAGTAGAAAGTGGGTATAAATAGGTAATGAGACCTAGTCATGGTAGAAAATCATACATAATGACCACTCTTATGTTAATTGAAAAGAGTCCAAGGACCATATTTATATTAAGTCAATTAGGATTATTCCTAACCCTTTATAGTGGTTAGAGCTTATTCTTACTAGATATTTATTACACAATCTAGTTTTGGTCTTATGGTATTGTTTTGGATGGTCTCCTTATTCTAAATTAGCCTGCTTGGTTCAATCGAGCCATTAGCCTTATAATTAACTACTCCAGTAGTAGGAGTACATCAATTAAGTGGTAGTTCCCTATCTTATAGATAGCGGCTTATTTACTTCCCCAATAGTAGACATACCTTGTCCAGATCCTAATGGAGGGGATAGAAGGAGGGGAGTGGCAAGAGTAGTGAGAGGTCATAATAGGCCAGTAATAAGAGGTATAATCCAAGGTAGGGACTAGTTAAGTGGATTCATAGAATGTAAATAAAACTTATAAAAATATCAACTTGTATAGAAAATAGCTCGGGGAAGGCTAACATATAAGAGAGAAGTGAAGGGGCGTAATGTGTGGGGAAGGAAGAGCGATCGATTTATCTTAAACATAATTATATGCTAACTTCTACGCTACAGGAAATACTCTTCTAAATTGTTAACTTATACGTTTAATATTCTCAAATTAGTCCCCTTTATTATTTTTTGTTGGGTTATAGACCAAATTTAATGACAATCCTCTTCGTGGTATATAAAATATATTGTGAATAACATAAGTTTATACGGCTAAAATTGGTATAATTGTAGAATAATTCGTAGATTTAGGGTCAAGAGGGATAATCCTTAACCTTTATGGTTAGATACTTTGTCTCAGTTAATAGATGGGTTTATAACGACTTATTTAATGAATTCTCCCTATCATAAGGTTCTATTTATTCACCTATTTGTTTACACCCTTTTCCTCTTACCCTTATTTATAGTTAATCTTATTACACTGAACTAATGCTGATGATCCCCCTACTACTCAACCATTACACCCCTTTGATGGGTTATCATTGCACTATTACGAGTTTCCAATTCTCGATTCTAGCTACTTACGATCCTCATCCCTAGGATTATTGCTACTCTTCCCTCCCTTTATCCTAATAGGTTGACCATTGGGTATATATAAATTATCAATTAAAATCCAATTATAGGGACCAATCTGTAGGGTTTTATCTCTATTAAAAAGATTTAATTAAGGATTTTAAAATAATAGGGGACTAGGGTATAGTGGATAATTTAACAATGGTGAAATAGAGAAGAGTAGGGGGAGTACAAAGGCGTAAAGAAGGGAAACTCAGAAGTAGAAAGGGGGATAGAAAGGGAGAACAAGAAGAAAAAAGGGAGGGAAAAGAGGAGGTGACAATCCAAAGTAGAAGGATATTAAGGGGAGGGGGTGCAGTGGAATAGGGGATGGTGGGTGGGGAGGGAGTAGGGAAAACTAACTAAGGGTAGGGAAATGGAGATTAGCCTATGTGTCTAAGAAAGAAACTAAGAAAAGTGAACAGGGGATAAATAAAAGTAAGACTAAAGAAAGCATGAGAAATGGAATGATACTTCGATAGAAGAAAGTTGGGATAGAAAAGAGTGAGTAGTAGAAAGATAGAAGAGGGGGGACCGGGATCGAAGGGTTGGAAAAAGGAGAAAAGTAGGGAAAGGGTGAATGAAAAAGGATGAGAAAGGTTTGGTTTGATATAATTGCCTCTAATCCCTAATTATTGGGATCTCTTTGTCCCCCTCTTTGTCCTCTGTCTTTTTTTTGGCCCCCTCTTTGTCCTCTGTCTTTTTATTGGCCCCCTCTTTGTCCTCTGTCTTTTTATTGGCTACTTTATTTTCTTTATATAAACTTGGTCTTTATCCCCTACCCACCTCTTTTATCCCTTAATTTTTAGCTTATTGTTACTTCATGATACGGTCCCTCCTCCTCCCGTTTTCCTCCATATGTCGAGATAAAGGAAATAAGTCGTGAATAGTTTAAGTTTATGGATAAAAGTTGATGTTACAAGTGTTCTACCTACTGATAAAGTTTCGCTTATAAAAATATTTATAATTACTGCAGATATAGCTACTAGAATAGTTAGTGGTAAAATAGCAAAGGAGTAGTTGAATGGTTTGGTTATTTATTTGTATACTTGATGTAATACCCTTTCAATGAGTCGATAGATGCATTTCTCTATCCTGAAGTGCTTATTGTCCCCATCCCTGGTAGCCTGTAGTTACCCTGGTAATCCTTAGCTTTCCAGAGTGGACCAATAATTAAATATGCTTAAATCAAAATTAGTATACTCTTATAGAAGAGAATAAATAACAAATAGAATCCATTTTATTCATATAACAATTAGCCACCTATTATAAATTTGTAAAGAATACGAAAGACCCAGGAACCCAGGGCTACACTGGAGTGGATCAAAAGAAAAAGAGATAATGGGAAAACATAAAAGAGAGCAGGAAATAAAAAGGGAGAAAGTAGGAAGGTGAAAAGAATAAGAAGAAACTGGAGTGAATCTAAGAATAGAAGGACTAAGATGCTTATTAAAAACAGGGTTAGATTAACTGATGGTAAACCTGATGGTTATCCCATTCTCCTGGTTTATCCTTTCTTTTTCATGACCTATACTAGTTTATAATGACACCATTATTATAACTAAATGAGAACCCATTAACTAGAAATTTATATAATAGAATCCTGATAGAGGGGAGAGTAACAATTTGTAGTTAGCCATTAATTGAATGTCCACCCTATGGGAGGGAGTAAGATCAAAGAGGACCAAGGAATACATCAATCAATAGAGGCTAATAACTATAATACATCGAAACCTTGGACAAAGAAGTAAGGGAGAAAAGTAGAAAGAAGATGGAAGAGGGGAATGCAAAGAACAAGAATAAAAATGGGAAGGGAATAAAAATAAAAAGAGGGTAAAAAGAAGCCCAATGAGTGAGAGGGGAGGAACTCTAAGAATCCTCTATAAACCCCTATATAAGGTCTAAAGAGTTGTCAATCCCCTGACCTGGATAGGGTTTAATGTTTGTTCCCTCTTTCAGTGATAAAAGTAGCAAGCCCACTATAATTTGCTCTTTCGAGCCTCTTACCTACAATTTTTATTCCCTTTTGAGTTCTCCATCCTCCTAGACTCCCCTATTTATGATACCAATCTTGTGACCTTTCGGTTATAAAGCATTTCTTACAACCTTTTATCTTCCCTGGTCATTATATTATAGACGGTTCATTTGAGAGCTCTTATCATACATTGTTTTACTTGACCTATTCCTTTTTCCTTCTTCCCCAAGCCTTTTACTCTCTTCTTTGAGCTGGTCCCTTTTCAGGGTTCCCTCTCTACTCTAAGTTTTTTATCCAACTATTTGTTCTCCCTCCTATTTACGATCCCAAAAGTTTCCAATTAACGGACCCTTATGAAATTATGAGATTATGGTTATAGCCCAGCGAATTGTTATATGCCTAGAGAGGGTTCAAGTTACGATAGTGATTGGAAGATACAAGGTTTTAGGATTTTGGCTATCAAACCCTAACTAAACTTAGGCTAACTTATGCCCAATTTTACATTATCCTATTGTTAAATCTCTTCCTTTGGCTCCACCTACTCTTCTATTTCCCCCTTGTGTTCTCTTTACATGTGGCTCCTTTGCATTGTCCCCATTCTCTATTCATAGATATACCCCTCGACGTGTTTTAGGAGTCCATTTGGTAGGCATTCTTTTATAAGCCTATTCTATGTTTTAGTCATTCTCCTTTATATCCTCTTATTGTTTTCCTATCTCCTTTATTGGCCTTCGATATTATTTTACAATTATCTATTGTCTATCGACACATGTACTATAAGCTACGGACCCATATTGGCCTATCTAACTAAGTTTTTAGTTGATTTAACTATTCGCTCTCTTTTTATTCCTCTGCCCTGTCATTCCTGAATTTATCGGCTTATCTTATTCAATGTTTGATTGTGTGTTAATCTTTCGCTTCTTTTTCTTCTTCCTATACCCTCTTTTACACTTATACCACCCTTCTTCTTAGTCATACACGCCTTTTCATTAGGCTGAGTTACCCTTTCCTTATTCTTCTCTCCTACCCAACTACTCTATTCCTAATTCATCAAGCCATTCCTTTCATTCCCTTATTCGATTGTATAGTCTATTTTCATAGTTGCTTTAATTTATCCTTGGTAGGGGACCATTCATTCATCTAGGCTCGGATTCACTTAATCATTAAGAAAGACAAAACAAAAAGATTTGTTGAAAAGGTTTTTATAAAAAGATTTGTAAGTATTGGATAAATACTTGTAAGAAGAAAACTTTTTAGGGGCTCAAAAAGTGGTATAAGAGAAAGAAAAAAGAGGGAAGAGTACGGGCTGGATCAGGGAAATAAGGAAAGGGATGGAGAGGTGAGACTGGGGTGGGGAGAGAAAAAAGATTATAAGAAAAGAGGCTAAAAAGAAGGATATGAAATGACTCGAGTATGAGTAGGAAGACAATAGGGAATCAATGCAGATAGAATGAGGGTATTTGGATTAGAAGTGTAAGGGTTTGGCGGGGTGGTAATTAGTTAATAGACAAAAGAATGGAGGGGGAGAGGGGATACAAAAATGGCAATGGTTGAGGCATCAGGAAGGTAGGGGTAAGGAATAAAAAGAGTGGGTAAATAATTACTATATTGACAAAACTCTCAAACTCCTAATTTAAACCCACAGGATGCCAGTAAAAAAGGAAATGGACAAGGATAGTGGAGGCTAATGGGAGAATCACCCTTATAACTAAACCTAAATAGGGGTGTATCTAAAATTAGCTAAAAGATGGGGAGAGAAGAAAAGTGTAGGAGGAGGGGAAGGAAGCCAGAGTATTGGCTAAAAACCCTAATAAAGGGGAGGGGTGGGAATGGGACAAGAATTCTCATAACGTAATAAGGGGTCAAGAAAGAAGTTAACGTAATAATGACTCAAGAAAGAAGTTTACGTAATAATGAATCAACTAAGAAGTTAACGTAATAATGAATAAAGAAAGAAGAAAACGTAAGAATGACACAAGTAAGAAGTAAGAAAACGTATCTATGAGGTAGCTCTGTTCGTACAGGGTATCAGTCAATAGGCAAGGTTTAAGTATGGAGACTATAAAGGTAATTAGAAAATGTGACTACCAAATATCGACTAAAGTCTCAAGGTAGTCACTCCCATAAATTAATTTTTAATGAGTAGTAATTTTCAAATAGATAAAAGAAAAGGAAACTTTATTAGTAAAAGGTAGATTTTGAAATACAAGAATCAAAACTAGGAAGGGGAAAATCATAGGATTGGAATCAGAACAAGGAGTGACAAAAGGTATCGAAGGAGGGGATAAAAAGAGGGGGGGAAGAACGAATATGGGGTGATCTACATGTGAGAGAAAGGTCAAGAAAGCAGGGATTGTAAAAGAGATGGTCTGTAAGAGGAGCAAGTGATAAGTGTCTAACTTGGGGGGTAGTAAATATAGGGTCAACAATTTATTGATCAGTGGGAGGTGAGGGCCACTAAGATAAAAAGTAGAAAGAAGGTGAGAGATTACCAAAGAAATAAAATTTGGACAAGAATCGACTAAAAACTTAACAAGGGAAAGACGAATGAACTGGGATTGGAGTAAAGATAGTAAGTTTGGGGTGAAATTCAAGAACTAGAAAAGATAAAGAGGGACATGAAAAACAAGTAGGGGAAACATTGGGGGATAGTAAAAAAAGGACAAGGAAGGTGGGAAATGGAATGAAGAAGGGGAAGAAAGGGGATAGGTGGAGGGAAGAAAAGCTTATAGAAAGGATTAGCGTGAGAGTATGAGCTTGGGAAGAC
This sequence comes from Massospora cicadina, assembly GCA_022478985.1. Lineage (NCBI taxonomy): Eukaryota > Fungi > Entomophthoromycota > Entomophthoromycetes > Entomophthorales > Entomophthoraceae > Massospora > Massospora cicadina. The sequence continues at coordinate 25,141 of JAKSZP010019244.1, forward strand.
AAAAAAAAGAATAAGAAAAGGTGACGACCTTGAGACAGAAGTCGAAATTTGGGAGTGACAGGGTTGGGGGGACAAAGGGGGATAGAGAAAAAGAGGGGGGAGGATAAAGACTAAAAAAGAAGCTTAGAAGGCTTCAAAAGAGAGAAGGGAAGGATAAGATTGAGGGGTTGGAGAAGGAGAGGTTGGATAAAAGGGTGGGCTTGGGATAATAGGCTTCGA
>JAKSZP010019245.1:0-25265 GCA_022478985.1 Massospora cicadina
ATCCATTAGTGCTATTATGTTTGCGTACAATATTGGACACCACAGCAGTACAGGCCACTCTCCAGTTTAACTTCTATATGGTAGACAGCCAGCTCTGCCTCCATTATTATATTCAGTACTCAGTTCCACCAAAGCAATTAGCCCAAATAAGTATGTTGAGCAGCTAGCAAAGACCTTATCAAATTGCAATCTGAATCTTACTAAAAGTGATTAGTTGAAAAACTAGTAAGAAGAGCTATGACGACACTAAACAAGCTACAATGAATAATTTAGAGAGGGAGACTTAGTAGTATATTGTGATACTCATAGATCAGGCTGCACGCACAAATCTTGCTTCGCTTTGGAAAGGTCTATTTATAGTATTTAAGAAATCATCTGAAGACGTATATAACATAAAGAATCAAGGCAGCTGTATTGTGAATTAAGTACACGCTAAGTTACTTTGTCCATAGCTTAATTTTAAATTTATTGTGGGGAAGGCTGACCAGGGGATGGACACTTCCAAAAACAAACACGAAAGGAAAACGAAACTCAGTAACAGGGAAGGCACTTCAGAGAAGCAATGCTATCTCCTGTTGCCAGCGGGAACGCTACTATGGGGAGGAGGGGGGAACGTGTAAAGGGGTCTAACTACAATTGAACATGTGTGGAGGAAGGGGTCCGAGTTGATGAACCAGACTGGGAACCAGGAGGAGACCAACTGATGGCGACCCGGTGGGAGGTACCCAAACATCCACACTTGAAAGTGGTCCATCAAATGGGACCAGAATCTGTGGACAGCTTCTAAGAGGGTGGGGGTGGAGCCTGCGATGGCATCCAAGACAATCGTGTGGATAGTCCACATGGCGATTGTGACCACCAGAGCATGGAGGGAGGGTGGAAAAGGGGATACCATGGATATAGCAAACATATCCCTTGACAGACTGAAGGGATGTGCCTGATTCTGGCCAAGCAGACGTTGAACTTCGCGCCATATCGCTTCAGAGGTAGGGAACTTCTCCAGGCGGTGGAACAGCATTCCATACTGGCCACACACGACGCAGGATGAGTGTAAAGTGTTAGAGCGCTCAGCTATATGGTACACCCACCTCAGGCAGTGCCACACACGGGAACGGATATGAGGCAGAAACAGAGGGTGGTGTGCGTATTTCCAAATAGTCTTCTGGGTTTTAAGGGAGTAAGGGATGTCCATCATATCCAGGTAGTCCACCCTGGATAAGACATGGGGCCGTGTGGGGATCAAGCCATCTTGAATGGGTAACCCCTGTACCTCCTGTGTGAACCAAGGAGAGGGGCGGCCTCTCTGGGCTGTGTGCCCACAAATATGGATTCTCCACTCAGTGCTCCGCATGGAGAGAAGGATTCGTTTGAAGTGGGGCTTAGTACCATGAGGACCTGTGGCTGATGGGTGGGAAGCCAGATACTTCATCAAGGAGTGAGGGTGCGATGGATTGGTAAGGCCCAGGGCGTGGGAGAAGTTGGAGCGGGACACGCGGGACCAGTGTTGGGAGGGGAGCGTAGGGTCAGTGACGGCCGCAATCCAGATGCCCAGGATCTTGGCAGCATGGGCTTTAAAGTCGAGCAGGCTCATGCCACCACAATGACGATGGCCAAACATGACTTCAAGCTGCACTGGCGGTGGGCGGCCTGACCAAAGACACCCTTGCAGAAGGGCATACATAGACTTGAAAAAACCTGAGGAGAAGGAGATGGCGTAGACTCCAAACCAGACTTTGGAGAGGAGCATAGAGTTGGCTAAAACAACATTGCCAGTAATGGAAGTATGGTGGTCTCTGAGGGAGGCGATGCGCTTCATTTAGCTAACTAGAATATGACTTTCCATTACTGCTGAGGCATACCCACCTGCCTCCACTCACACCCCCAAATGGCGGACAGGCTAATGGTAGGGCGAGGCACGAAGGGGAGCATAAGTGGGGCGGTATGGGGTGGGAAGTGAAGGTGAGCACGTGTGTGAGCAGATGGGTCGGGCTGGACACAGGCTGCTGGGGCCCAGCAGGTTTGATACCGACCAAGGAGGATGATTCTAGTTTTGGAGGCGTTCAGTATAGCATTACTTACCCGGGAATAAACCTGGATGAGAGCTTCAAGCGCGCGTGCATCTTGATTATTAGGCACCCCAACCACACAATCATCAGCAAACGCCATCATCTTGACTGGAGCTTGACCTGGTACATGGACCCCAGTGAGGTGGGCATTCTTATTTTGAAGTAGTGGGTCAAGGCTGAAGTTATATAAGAGTGGGCTAAGGGGGTCCCTTTGGCGTAGGCCCCTTTGAGGGCGGATTACTTCCGTGAGGAAGCCAGGGCCACGCACTGCCATTGTTGCAAATTCTGTAAGCATCATCACCCAGCTGATGAAGCGAGGGGGTAAGCGGAATTGGTAAAGTCAGGCCCTGAGGTATTCCCAGTTTACTATATCATAGGCCTTCTGTTGGTCCAAGAATACTAGTGCCCCAGAGGCTGTGGATTTGTCCATATCTTAAAGGATAATATTAAAAAAAGTAAAAATTAAAATTAAAATAAATGAAAGGTACAAGAAATAATATATAATATTGATAATCACAATAAATTACTAATATAGAAAAGTATGAAATAAGTAAAATATAAATTTTTATTTGGAGATGTGTGTATTGTCATCACTGAAACTAGGTAACTCTTCTTTGGGAGGGGGAGAAGAGTGAAATTGAAGCCAAGGGGGTCAGTTCAAGTTTGCCAAAGATTGCTAGAGCTGCAGCAGGCATAGAAGAAATGAAGGCAAAACGCATGAACTAACTATAGTATTCATTATGGAATTGTGGAAAATAAGAAGAAAGGTTAATCCAGGGCCAAAAGGCTATTAACGTAGCATCCTATTCTGAAGCTTGAGAAAAAATTAAATGTTGTGACCAAAAGAAAATGAATACCCTTTGCTTTTATCCAATCAAGGAGAGGGAAGTGTTGAATGGTTGACTGGATATAAATTGTTGATAATTATAAAAAAAATATCCTAAGTGTATCTGAACTTGGGATTTGTGGCCTAGCAATTCCACTTAATAATATTCAGCTATGATGATACAGGCATGAGGGCTTTGCTGGTTTGGTCAGACTTAGAATAATAGTCATCTAAATGACCTGGGCACGTGGGATTTTGGTCTAGGTTGAAATTAGTTTTTAATGTCAATCAGGTTTTTGATCCAATTAATTACTAACTAGTGGTATGAATCACCTTGGTATGTGCTGCCGATTGCTTGAGATGAATATTGGTTCAGCTATTTGCAGATGCGTTATAAACACTTTCTTAAGAATATTTCCAAGTTTGAGACCAACTCTTGGAAATTTGAGATGCCTTGAGTCAAATGTATTATAGACCCTCAAAATGAACTCGTTACTTTCTCTGGCCAAGTGCCATTGAAATTGAGACGTCATGGGTAAGATGTGGTATACATTGAACCCTATAATTTATCCCAAGAATCAACTATTGATGATCAACTATTACCATGAGATTACAATTTAGTTTATAAGCTTTTTTTTATTTAATACTTTACGTTGTATTAAGTCAGGAATTTACTTAGGATCAGTAAGATCAGGGCAGCGTGCCATCGTCTAAGTAATGACAGAAGAATACAGCTTAAAGTGTGATTATCAATGAGTTATATCTTAATTATAGACACCGTCTGGTCTATTGTCTTCATACAATAGACGTTCAAAACTCCAACTTACGCAGATGAAGAACCAGCCATCCTTAATAGACCTAAAATTCAACACTGCTTCATGTCCCACAGTAGAATGGCCCTCTAAAATAACATCATCTCGAAAGAGGGGAGGACATAAGCGAACCACTTCTTATTGACCTTCTTGTAGAGCAGCCCATCCTTAATTTTAGTGTATCAAGTCATCCTTTGGATTTCAGCTTGGACCTCAGGAGTTTCCAACTCCAATTGCTCAGGTTGGCCTATTAGATCATACAGTAGTCCTTCTTGTGGGTCAAAGCTGCTAGCACTGGCATCCTGATGAGGCCATTGGCATTTTGGTAAATTGCGCCTGCATGATGGACAATAATAAAATCATAGCTCTGCAGTCGTAAGGCCCACCTGGCTAATAGGTCATTTGGGTCCTTCATTTGCTGGAGCCACTGGAGCAAGGAGTGGTCTGTAACAATGGTAGAGTGAGTACCATAGTGATAAGGCCGAAAATGTTAAATGGCTAGCAAGATATCCAGGCACTCCCTCTTGGTAACGCTGTAGTTCCGTTCAGCTTTACTCAGTGTCTTACTAAAATAGTCCATGGAATGGTTGACTTGCTTTTCATCATGTTGGTCTAGGATAGCCCCAATGGCAACATCGCTTGCATCTGTAAACAACAAGAAGGGTTGGTCGAATTGTGGGTGGACTAGAATGGGTTTAGTAAATAGAGCAGTTCTCAAGCATTAAAAGCCTGTTATTGTTCAGGTTGCCATTCAAACGGTAAAATTTTCGCAAAAGATAGAATAGTGACTCAGCATGGTTGGAAAACCGGGGAATAAACTGACAATAATAGCCCATCATGCCTAGGAACACCTGGATATTTTTTGAGCTTAGGGGCGTGACATTCTCTCTATGGTGTCAACTTTTTCCAGTATAGTCTGGATGCCATACTTGAAAACTTTGTGTTACAGAAACTCCAGTTCTGATTGGAAGAGGGAGCACTTTGAAGGTTTAAGCTTTATAGAAGCTTTGTAGAACAAATTGAATAATTCCCTGAGATGCTCAATGTGTCCATTAAAGGTTTGTAAGAAAACAGTAATGTCATCAAGGTAGACAAGGGCGCAAGGAAGCTTTAAGTCCTCAAGGATCCTATCTATGGCACGTTGTAAAGTGGCCACGGCCTTACAAAGCCCTTGGGTCATCCTTGTGGGCTTATATAGTTTTTCGTTGGCTATGAGAGTACAATTGACTCAATCTTCAGGGGTGTGCTCAACTTGCTAAAATCTGCTGGCAAGTTACATGGCAGAAAAGTACTAAGATCTGGAAAGAAGATGGTGGTAATCACCAATTTATGCAGAGGATAACTGTCCTTGGTGATGGAGTTAAGTCGCTGGTTGTCCATCATCACCTGGTGGTTGCCGTCCTTCTTATGAACCAGCAGAAGAGGAGATGCCCAAGGGCTGCATGATGGTACTAGGAGTCAAACGTCAAGTAGTTTTTTGAGTTCCACCGTCACCTGGATCTCTTCAACCTTGCTTTTTTTGGTAAGGTCAGGACCAGAAGTGAGGAGCGTCCCCGTTTACACATGATGTAAGACTCATTTCATTCTTCCAAAGTTATAGGTCCAGGTCAAAAAGAGGTCTGAATACTCCTCCAACAACTCTTGAACCTTGTGTTGTTGGTCATCCAAGAGGTGTTTTCTTATACTAGTGTTGACCAGGCTGACTAATAGAGGCGTCTACAAGCCAAAATCCCTTAAGTCCCCAAAACTTTGGACATCAGCAATAGCCTTCATCAGAAGAAGACAGACATAGGTGGTGGTACTGGTTTGACCTACTATTTTGGGTTTGTAAGTAAGGTTGACCAACAACACTGATATAGATCCAGCATAAGTTGGATCTAGAATCCTTGGGCAGGTTAACACCTCTTTTGTGGATGGGTTGTCTAGGCCTTGGATTTCCAATAGGTATCCAGAGGGGATGTTCACATGGACCTGGGTGTCAGCAATGACTTAGGACTTTAAAGGTATTGTATTCGCCCTAGGTAAGCAGATCGGCATGCCCTCTTTCCCATCAACAGCAGGAGGGGGCAATTGGACTCAAAAGCCTCTAATGTGATATTTGAGCTGATTGATTCAGCCTTGACCCTCCAGTAAACAGGCTTTAGCTTTGACTTCTGTCTTAGAGTTATAGGAATTTCGGAAATCTAAGGGACCTGATGCCCTAATAGGGATAGAAAGCCACCATCATAATAGAGTACTGCAAATAGTCTCAAAGGAAATGAGTCGCAAGGAGCAGGTCATAGCTAAGGTTATCTAGCGCAACAGAAGGGGGTGTTTACAGTAAGCTTTCCAAACTGTACCAGAAGAGAGGAACAATCCCCTATAGATCAGGTGCATTGTGGGCCTGCCATGCCATAATCCATATAGTGTGGCAAATCTGGAATGATCTTGACGCTCTTAATTAACTTGGATGATATGATATTCATGGGGGAGCCACTGTTGAATATGGCAAGGACAGGGTGTCAGGATTCTCACTAGGTTAGGTGAAAGCCTTGTCCAGGGGAATTTTTGATACCTTTATTTGAGGGGCACTGATGCCCAATGGCTTAATAGTTTGAGGATAGGGTTTGACTCTATGATTTCTGCTGATATGCCAAATTTGGAGTTTTCTATAATATACTCCAAATTCTAGGAATCCCTACATCCCCATTCCATGAGTCATGTGAATTGGGGTTCCCATTAACCTGGTCACGTGGGTGGCATTATCCGAGTAAGGTTCACAACACTGGACAATCAAGGAGGCCAGAAGTGATCCTAAATGGATGGTGCCATGACGATCCTTTAGGCTAAGTGTCCCCAAACACCCTATAAAGATCCCTACATAATAGTTGAATAAAGTACTTTTATTGTTAAAATATAATTTATAAATAGTTTTTATTTGAGTTAATTTAGTCCAATGGTCAAACTCTCGCCCATCATCACGCCCCAAGCTGCCCCTGTCTCCTCGGCTTACTCTTGCCACCTACAGTCAGCCTACTTGTTGGGTTCCCCCACTTTAGCACCAGCAAGCGCAACCCAGGGAAACCTGACAACTGGTGCTCACTACAGGGGGTTCCACGGAGCACCCTGAGGAGTTACCCTCAACCTTAGGCAATAACAAAAACCCTGTGAGCACGCTGGATGACGATCTTTTAACCTACCTTTGATGGAACGGCCAAGACCCCACAACAGTTGGGTCCAAATTTCTAAGAAAATCCTATGAGCGTGCCCCCAAAAATTTCATTTGCTTATGATATCCTAGTCAGCTGAAACCCTTTATGGACCTGCTAAATATGCCTGAAGAATTTAAAAAATATGAACTTTAGCTAAAATTCCAGCATCACAAAGAAAAAAGATTAATGAAGGCAATAGTCTATTACAGGTGCAAGCATTGTATTTCAAGAAGATGTGGGATGCAAGGAGAGAAGAAGCCTTTGCAGACATTACCCAGCGGGATAACTATTGGATGCTACTACTCATCTAAAGTGATGACTAAAAATTGTTCAATCTTCTCTCAGCTTTGAAAAAAAATTAAAAAAGAAATTGGCTAAGCTATGAACATTCTCTGGCTTGAAAAAGGAATTCAAAATGATTTGAGCGCTCAAATTTTACTTAAAATAATTAATTTTTATACTAAATTTAATATTTATTCAGATAATAAAAAGCAAAGTCCTTTGCTTGATGTTGATCCCCATTCTGCCGTTTCAGAACAGAAAGTGATGAACAACAAATAAAATTCAGCCAGCGAGAATTGACAACACCAAATTGACCAAATTGGGACAAGTTGAGAACCAATTTCTAATCTAACAAAGGCATAAATATTCGGAATTTTTGGGAAGCCTTCAAATCAAATGGCGTGACAATGCGCTAAAAACGCCAGGCAAAATGCCTGGGACTTACCTTCTCACCAAATGTGATAAGTTCAATGACTTTTTTCTGACAATCCTACCACTTCCCAACTTTGACGGCGCCCTTCCCAAGATTGGGCCTCAAACTATTACAACTAAAAATCTAGAATACCTTGTTTGACTCTCATATTGAACATAGCGCTGATTCCAACAAAGATAAGAGTCAAGAAAAAGAAAAGCTTGATAACTCCTTTCTGGCAACGCTACCACTTTCTGATTTCAACGGCGACCCACCTGATATTGGGCCAAATATTACTAAAACAAAAAATCTAGGTTACCTAGTTCAGCTCTCAGATGTGGATAGCGCAAATCCCAGTGAAGATGAGAGTCCTGAAAGATCAAAGCCCAAAAATCTGGCTGCCATTACCTCCGCTACCAATGCCAACCATTTGGCTTATGCCACATTTCCCTAACTGATTTTGTTGCACAAGTCGCTTTCAGTCATGAGTGGAATTTGCTCACCCCAATCCCAAGACGGTGGTTCAGCATCGCAGGAAGAAGCCTCCCCATCAGAACCTTCAAGGGCAGCATCCTAAGGTCATTCAGTCAGCTTCTAAGCTCAGCCAGTCACTCGACTACACTGCTCACTGACAATGGCATTATCTTCAAGCGTTACCTGGACCTATTGGTGGATATGGTGATAGAGAGATGCCAGGTTTGGATGGCAAACAAGTAGGACTGAAAGCTTGAAGAAGATGAGACCTGCATGGGCAAGAAGGCGCACAAGATGTGCGAAAGGTTTGTGCAGTTGAGGAGGGGTTGAATGCCTCCCCATCAGAAGTTGCCCAGGAACGGGGGCTGCTGGTTGGCCTGCTGTCAGAAATCCAGGACAAAACTGACCAGATCGGAATGCTCAAAATTGAAAACATGCAGCTTAGGCTGGAGTTATATAAACTAAAGGTGAATTCCCTTGGAACCAGAAAGCCACTTGAAGCCAACCCCCTCAAAAGACTAGATACCTCAGCTAGCAGCAATTCACCACTTTAGGAATTTGAACCCACCTTTGAAGAGAGATCAGAGGGCTTTACCACTGAGACTTACCTCCAAGAACATGCTGCGCTCAATGGTTGGGGAAAAGAATTTTACCAGCAAGATCCCAGTGTTGCCCCAATCCATAGCGCCCACGTTGTCTATAACTTTACCATTGACAATATTGGAGTGCCTCATTATACACTGGCAGCATCACCACCCTGGCCTGCATCGAGCCTGAGGCTCTGTAAGACCCCAAACTTGCATCCTCCGTCTACCTTAACCCTCAGGCCACAACATAATCCCCTAGGTCAAGGCTTGGTGGTTGCCCTGTTGGGATTCTCCCTGGGTTAGGTGAAAGCCTTGTCCAGGGGAATGTTTGATACCTTTATTTGAGGGGCACTGATGCCCAATGGCTTAATAGTTCGAGGATAGGGTTTGACTCTATGATTTTCTGCTGATATGCCAAATTTGGAGTTTTTTATAGTATACTCCAAATTCTAGGAATCCCTACATCCCCATTCCATGAGTCATGTGAATTGGGGTTCCCATTAACCTGGTCACGTGGGTGGCATTATCCGAGTAAGGTTCACAACAGTGGACAATCAAGGAGGCCAGAAGTGATCCTGAATGGATGGTGCCATGACGATCCTTGAGGCTCTGTGTCCCCAAACAGCCTATAAAGATCCCTACATAATAGTTGAATAGAGTACTTTTATCGTTAGAATGTAATTTATAATAGTTCTTATTTAAGTTAGTTTATTCCAATGATCAAAGTCTCGCCCATCATCACGCCCCAAGATGCCCCTGTCTCCTCGGCTTACTCTTGCCACCTGCAGTCAGCCTACTTGTTGGGTTCCCCCATGTTAGCACCAGCGAGCACAACCTGGGGAAACCCAACACAGGGATTTTATGAACTTGAACTGCAATATATGTAACCAGATTTCTGATCTGGGGCAGTAGCGTGAGAAACATGAGAGAGTCATCAGAAGAAGAGTAATCAGTATTAACTTCTTTATTATCATTAGATACTGAAACTTCTTCTCCATGTATCATGGCTCCAGGTTCATTCAAGTTTATGGAGGATCTTGAGGCGGGGTAGGTATGTTAGCATGGAATGCCTTGTCCTTCATGCTTACAGCCCTTTTCTCACCTCCTCGTCAAGTCATTTCCAGCAGGTCTTGGCACTGTGTCTGAAAACATTACATTAGGTTCATTGAGGTTGAGGATTCTTCTAGTTTTTGACCACATGGACTTGAGGACATTTATAGGGACCGGAAGATGTAGCCCTAAAGTTTAGAGTCGATGCAGGGATCTTGTAATTGCTTCCTTAATTTCCCAGATACAGGTAAACCCTTTCTTCTGCCCAATCATATGCATTTGAACCTCAGGTTAGGATCCCAATGCAGAAATGACAGCGGTAATAGCATCATCCAGGGTGATACGATTGGTAGTGACTAAGGGTTGTGATTGGGCATAAAAATGGCTGGTAAGCTCAATGGGGCTTTCTCCTTTATTCAGTCAGATACCCATGAACGCTTGTTTTTGGTTGGCAAGGTTTTATTGCTGCCGAACTCTTGAATTAAGGCAGTACAGATCTCTTCCCAGGTGTTTCACACCTACAATTGGGGGTCATGATCTCCTGGGCAGTGCTATCTAGACAGGAGTAGATATGCTTATCTTTTGCTGGTCAGTGGCCTCCTTCATGGAGCTCTAATATGCGTACAGGAAGGTGGAAATCCTTTCTCATCTGTGGATGAACCTTTCTTTAAAATGAGGTTTAAAGTTAGTTAAAAGAGAAGTGGAGAGGATGTTAACACCAGGGATGTGTGCTGGCTCCAAGTTCTCAGTCTCCGCATAGTCATGGGGGCCTGCTGGTCTAGCCGTCGCCATAGGCTCTCAAGATCCTCTTGGATATCATCACAATTTTAGTTGAGAGAGAGAACGGAAGCCTTTATTGCAACCTGCTCCTTTAGGGATTAGATGTCGGTGCCCTGAAGGTGCAGCTGGCTCTCAAGGGTGGTTAAATGGGTTTCAAACCCTCAACAAGTTTGTTCAAGCTTTGAGATTCAAGTAATGGTAATCTTGGTGAAGGCACTGAAGTTGTCCATTTCGTCTGGCAGTGTCTCAATGGAGACCCTAGGTTTGATGGGACTTCACCCACTCAGAGTTTGCTTTCCTGAGCTACTTTCCGTTTTATCGCATAGGGCAGCCAAGATTGTTATATTCTTCCGATGTGTCTTCAGGGCCATCAGGGGTGGATGCTGAGGGACCTGGGGACCCTCTGATTCTTTGGGTCCCTCACACCCTTTAGGGCCTTCAGGCCCTAGGCCCTTCAGGACCTTCACTCCTGGTTGAGCAATCATGAGAGGCCATCTCATGATAGTGTTGTTGCAGGGTCCATACCAGATCATTAACTTGGAGGAAGCGCTGATTTCAAGTTGCCTTAAGAAGCTGGACTCTTTGACGCAGCTGGTCCTCAAGATAGCCAGAGATCCTGCTATCTAACACCACAATTTGGTCTTGGACCTTGTTGATCAACCATCAGTTATCAATAATGGCCTTGCAGTTGTCATGGAAAAAGGAGGAGCCTGAGTTGTAGAAATTGATGATGTGAGAGTGTAAGGCCTGGGTGAGCCCCATTTGTCAGGAGACTTCTTGATGGTACAACCCAACTAGTTGGATTAGGTGATGTACAGCTGGGTGAACAAAGTTGCAAAGGTAGCGTTCAGAACCCAGGGCAAGTTCTCCAGCCAGCGGCTGAGCTGAGGCATAGAGGTCCCTCATGGTAGAAGGAACGTAAGAGTCACAAGAGCAGCTGGAGCAAGCACCCATGGAGTAGATGCCATTTGTTAAATGTTGGACAACATCATTAATTTTTTTCATACTGAAGTTAGTACTGACTAACATCAATAGAGGGCAGGGAGAACTAAAGTGGCCTGGAATTCTAACATCTTAGGCTGAGAGGGTGGTACTTCATATCATGAGGTACTACCCCATTAAGCAACGCTTTTCAACTGACCAGAAGATTGATCTTCAGGGCTGCTATTATTCTCCAGTGCTTGTTAGACGTGTTCACTTAGGACAGCTCGGAGCCCCCCTGTAGTAATCACTATGATTGTCAGCGTTACAGTTCTTTAGACTGTTGCCAAGGTTTGAAGGTGGGCTTGAAGCTGAAAATTCACAAAAAGGGTTGCACCTAGATTAGAACTGAGCCAGTTAAGTGAGCGGAGGTTAAAGAGAAAATGGAAGAATGTATTGAATACCAGATATTTTATTAGATTAAAATGTGTCTTTATTTATAGGGTGTGTAGGGACACAGTGCCTCAAGGATCTTCCTGGCCCCATCCATTCAGGGTCTTCTATGGCCTTCTGGATTGACCATCTATTTGACACCCTCACAGTATTTTACTGCCCCATGACTGGATCAGTGGATACTTCGCCTCTCGTGACTCAAGAAGTGGGGATGAGACTCCTGAAGTCGTCTCCATTGATCCTCGAACTCAGGTGGATTCCTGACTGAGTTTGGGATCAGTGCCACTAAGATAAGGCTCCGTTAAAATAGGTTTGAGAGTTGATTCACTGCGGATCAATTTGGAAGTGGGGAATTTGATTTGTTTTTCATCTAGAATCCTGACAATGACCTTCAATGCACCTAATAAAGGTAATCATGATAATTGAGAAAAATGGAGTAAGCTTCTCCAGCAGGATGTTTAGGAGAGCTTCCCCACTACTGTCAGACCTGATCAAGCTAAAATCTGCCAGATTATGTGCCACTAATGCAGGGTTTTAGAACACTACGCCAACCAATCCACTCTAAGGGCTCCAAACTCAAGGTACACCATGCGGGAGCAGCGGATATCAAATAAAGTAAAATGATGGGTGGTGTAGAAAAAGGATATTCTACTTCTGCCATATTCCAACATATCCCTAATTCTAATCTTAACGCCTTGAGTTTGCCATCTGTCATTGCCAATGATATACTAATGGTCACCACCCGCTCCCACAGGGGGTAAAATATTCTAGGCAGTTGAAGTAGTATCAAACCCTGCACACAGCAGTTGGAACAGTACAACTTGCCAGTCACTTCCAGTGACATGCCTAAGTTAGAGGGGCTAATGTGCTATCCTCTTGAAGAGTTAAAGAAGACTAGCTCGATTGTCTGCGATCAATTAAAGTGTTACCTGATTCAAGATGATAATCTCGGTGTAAACTAAGTATACACTTCTGACTATTATCATTTAAGTGCACTTACATTTATTACAATGTGGGCAAGATCCAGATCAGAACTATATTAGATAGTAGAGTCCTTATTAATATTGTATTAACTAGACTAGTCATAAATTTGGAATTACCTCAGATATTGATTGACACAAAGTTTATATGACAGCGGTACCCAATATGACCACCTCACTAGGGGCCTACATCATGCTGCCACTAAAATTTAGAACACTCGTTTGTGGCAGCTCCTGCAATCATCCTCACAAACACCCAGTATTATACCCTCACTGGAACCACCTTCATGAGGACGTACAATGTAAAACTGTTTTTGAGGAAAAATAGCCTGAAAATACATGGACAGTGCCTTCCATAGTATCACCAGAGAGGAGACCAACAGGTGGAGAAGAAAGCTCCTCATTCAAAGTTTTAATCTTTAAAGATGGGATTATACCCATCCATTACTGAAATTGGGAAGCTTCTGCACTTAATATTTACCACACAAAAACTTTGAATTGGATGGCATTCCGTTGAGTGCTGGTGTCCATGTGACCATTCCGCCAGGCCACCAACTCACAATGAAAACAGACAATGACATAAAAATTCCTTTGGTCTTATATGGCAAATTGTTCACGCCCTACAACCTCTCATGTTAAGAGCCAACTGCAGTGCCAAAGCTTATTCTCCTGGATCATGGAGAGATTAGATATACTAGCTAATCTTCATCTCTACCTAATCCAAGTTAAATGACACCAAACTATTGTATTCTTCCACATTACACAAATAGAGAAAGTGCAAGTTGTGTTCAAGTTTGGGATTCTAGAGGAGTTCAGGATGGATGAGGAAAATTGTGAGGCCATACACTTAGTCATACCTCAAAAATTCCTAGTCAGGATGAGGGAAGAGGAGAAAGTTCAGGCGATGGCTCTTTTCAAATAAATCTAAACAAGTTTTCCTTTGAATGACTTTGACTTGAGATTGCGCCAATGATGTATTACATCATATTGACACCAGGAGCCATTCACTGATACGCCTTCATCCCATCCACCGATGCAAGGCAGCAGACAATGTTGATTACAAGGAAATCATATATCGAGTTCAGAAAGGAATGTGAGTACCATCTAAATACCCACGGGTGTCACCAGTTTTAATCATAAAAAAGGATGGATTTAACTGAGTGGTAATCAACTACTGGCAACTCAACAACATAATGAAGAAGGACTCCTACCCTTCCCAAAAATTGACAATGCACATGACTGAATCAGAGTGAAACAGTTCTCTCCCAAGGATCTAATTACCAGTTACTGGAAGATAGAGATGCCTTTCAGCGGAACAAAAAGTCATCATTATAATGACCCAAGGGCTGTACCAAACAACGTGAATGCCGCAAGGCTTATGCAATGCCCCTGCCACATTCCAAAAAGCAATGGGCAGCAATCTTAGGGAACTTGAAGATCTCTTGCGTCTTAGTTTTATCTAGATGACATAAACATCGTCTTGAGGACGTTCAACGAGAACTTGCAGCACCTGGTAGAAATTTCCGCTGAATCTAGACCATTAACCTGAAAGTCAATCCTAAGAAATGTAACTTCTAATAATGACTCAAGTACCTGATATTATTATTGACAAGGAGGGCCTGCTGCCCAATTGGCCAATATAGAGGTGCTCGAGAAGATGAGGACCCCTACCAGAAAATGAGACATCCAGGTGCTCCTCAGAATGGTAATTTACTATCAGCAATTCATAAAGGAATTTTAGTAAAGCAGGGGAGCTGCTATTTCATCTATTAAAAAAGGAACCCTGTTTGAATGGACGTCAAATTGTCAGTTGGCTTTTGACTGAATTTACAACTGTCTTTCTTTGGCGTTAACTTATGTACTCAAATTTTGATAAAATGTTCATAAATTCAGATGGACGCCTCCCTCACTGCCGTAGGAGCAGTATTATACCAACATAACACTGAAGGAGTTGAGAAACCTGTAGCATAGTATAGCTGGACACTAGACATACTTGAGCAATCTTATAACGTTACTGCGAAAGAATGTTTAGCGGTGATCTAAGCATGAAAAGGTTTAGAGTTTACCTCCACAGAGTGCCCTTAAGGGTGGTAACTAATCATTCCTTGCTGCAGTGGCTGCAGAACCTCAAGGAGCTGAAGGGAAGCCTAGCTCTCTGGGCGATGAAGCTACAAGTGTATGATTTTGAGATTCAACACTGGCCTGGTGTGAAGCATTAGAATGTGGATGAAATCCAGGCTCCCTAAAATTGCATTGATCAATGATATGGTAAATGGCTTTATGACAAAGTTTGAACAAGGAATGTGATAACGAACCAGAAGAAGTACAGCATGCGTTGGACTGACTAATTAAGAACACCGCTGCTAAGGATTAAAATCTTTTTAAACTTTTAGAAGGCCGCAAGTATATCATACCCTAATCAACTGAATGCATGGACCTTATTGACGCTCACAAAGCCATGTCCATGGAGGATTCAAGAAGACATACAAATAGCTGAAACATAAATATTACTGGTGATTAAGGAACTTTGACGTCCACAAAGCCCTTGCATGCTGCCATGAGTGCCAAGCAGAGGTTCTGAATCATAAAGTACCTTGTAAAACTTGGTAAAGCTAAACTTTGCCTTTCACGCTGTGTCGATTTTCGTTGTGGGCACATTAACAGTCAGTGCAGGATTCAAATATAAGGTGGTGGCCATTGATCACTTGATAAAATGGGTTGAAACCAAACTGATCTGAGACTTGGGGCCATTATGACTTCCAAACTTTTTTTAGATGATATTATTTAAAAACATGGATGCCCATATCCTCTCAACAGATAATGTGATAATTTTACTTCAGATGATTGCCAAAATTAACGACCTGATGGGGACCACAAGGGCCTGTTGACGTAATATCACCCTGAAAACAATGTCATATTGGAGCTGGTCAACAAACTTTGGTTGGCATACTACAAAACTAGCCTTAAGCAAGCCAGACTTTTGGAAACTTTTCCTACCTTTTGTTGTCTTCACTTATAGCATCGCATTTCATTCATCCACAGGGAGGTCACCATTCCAACTCCTGTATGGGCGACAACCCACCATCCTGCCAATCGTGTACTCATGCATTCACAGGTAAGGAATGACTCCCAGTTAAACCTGGAGAATCTCAACCAAATGCTTATCCAACTTCAAACCAAGGCCTATTCTAAAGCGATGGACCAAAAATGGAATTCAGTGAGCATAAAAATCAGAATAGCCACCCCTTGACCTGTCTTAGCATATGGGAACGAGCGCTCTACTATAAGAACCATGGTTTTAGTAGGATAAGTAAACTGGAGAGAAATTGAAAGGGTCCATTTGAGTTTATATTAAAGACCTCAACTGATAGATATGTTTAAAAACCCCATCAAAGGGCATATTGCAGATAGAATACATGCCAAATTTGTAAAGCGTTTCCAGCAAGGATTGAAGCTGCCAGGTCCTTACAATCAATATTTTACCTTCAGCCACTGGTAAGTTGTCAATCCCCTATGTTTGGTCAAATGGGGGGATTTTGAGATTTGGGTTTGACCAACTATAGTAAATCGTCATCAGCCCTATTACCCTTAATATCCTATAGACCTCACCTTTAACCTCGCCCCACTATCTAAATCATATGGCAGAATCAACTTTAATCTGCCATCAGATATGTCAATAGCAGCTTTGACCTGACAATGAGCTTTTGTTTAGTATAATTTTTATG
Source organism: Massospora cicadina (assembly GCA_022478985.1). Taxonomy (NCBI): domain Eukaryota; kingdom Fungi; phylum Entomophthoromycota; class Entomophthoromycetes; order Entomophthorales; family Entomophthoraceae; genus Massospora; species Massospora cicadina. Next base: position 16,560 of record JAKSZP010019245.1, read on the forward strand.
ATCAAAATTCAGGCAGATTGAACGTTAACCACTCGCTCAGTCCCTCAAACAAGTTCTGTTCCCTCAATTGATGATTATCAGAATTATTAGTCAAATTTATCTTGAACATCACTAGTCAACTAATGCCTGTGTAAATGATACTAAGACTGAACAGTTTTTTACCACTAGGCCCCAACCTAGGAAAAAGCAGTGTTATGTTTCAGACAGCTTAATCCACCAATATTAGTGGATCTTAAGGAAGAAACTGTAGAAGGTTCTGGGTCTGGTAAGAAGTTGACTGACCATAGGTTAAGGTATAAAAAGGGTTTGGTTCAGCATGAAAAGTGTTATATGCGGCAACGCACATTTAAAAAAACATTGATGATGGATCTGCAAGCTGGCAGCACCTACTGAGACTATGGTGGATTTGGGGAATTTAACTTTATTAAAGGTATATATTTTATCATAATTAACGTTTGTTGAGGAGTAATAGCATAGAGGGGTGGTTCCTGCTCCATAGTGGGTAGGGTTTTGATTAAAAACAGTTTTGAAACCAGCACAGGCTATAAAAATACTCGGCGTGGTATATTTGTCCTAAGGTTGAACTACCTCATTTACTTTTTAGACCTACTCTGGAATAAGTTAAATGATTAACGTTTGTTTGGAGGTAAACTTTCTTCACATAGTTGTAAAAATTGTAGTGCGATCATACCTGTGCCTATATTGCCCAGTTGCAGACACAAATTTCAACACTGGGTATTGGTATGATATTACGATTAATGATTATAAAAGTTATTAGGATTGCCAGCAATTTTATAAATGACATTTATAATTCATTTGTTGAGGTTGTTGCCTTACACATGTGTACGTTTTTTTCTTAACCTAGATCCAATTAAACCACACTGTAAGGTGAACAAGAAAAGACATTACTTTTTATAATTTTGACAATTAGGTGGGCAATGGATTGCTACTTATCTCCTATAAAAAACCCACCTCTCATTCTTAATAAGATAGATTTATCAACTAATATATGTGTTTTAATAGTTATAGTGACGCTTTATAACTAAGAGTAGGTGAAAAGTTCCCCAGGTTTAGCATCCCCAGGTGCTTACATTTGGAGAGTGGTCAGAGCTACCACTCTAATACTTGGAGCTAAAAGGAAACCCTATGAGGGCTTACCAAATTAGCTAGCTAATGACGAGAGACTAATGATTTTAACGCTGAAAGTCTGTTGTTTTTGAGAATAAAGCTAGGACGCCTAGTTGGGTGTAGGGCTCTGTTCCTATTTTTGTAGTTAATTGACCAAGAGTGAAGGTTTTTTGGTTAAGCAGAGTTGCAGATTTGCTGCTGAGAACTTGTAGTGAAAGGTAGCCAGTAATGGCAAAATGATACGGGTAAGAAGGCTTCATAATATTAGCCTGGCACACTAGCAGAATATCAATGCACACATGGCAAAGTTGTTAACACTTTGTTTTCACTACATTGGATATCTATGACTTTTTGAGGAATATTTTGAACCATGTCCTCCATCCAGAGCGAGATCCAGCACTTATAAAAAGAGCTGGAGAGTTTTAGCAAGAATACTTAAAAAGAACTCAGACTAACTCAATTAAAATAGAAGTTTAAATTAATAAAAGGCAGAAGAAGAGACTGATCTTATAGAAAAAAACCAAAAGACAATTATGTAAAAAAATCATTGAAAAGAACAGAATAACATCTAGTCTACTAAGTACTTGTTGATTTTTTAGGATTACATTTAAAGTGGAAGCTATAATGAATCGCCTAATATAAAAGAATTGTGTACAACTTTTTAAACAATTACAAGAGATGGAAAACATAGTTAGGTTTTGCCCAAGAAGTGACTAATTTGGGTGAAAATGACTTAAATGAGGAAGTAAGCAACTTGGAGAGCATGAATTATGCTTAATGATTTTGACGCCATCTTGGTGTTGTCCACTGACAACATTACAATTACCACTAGAAAAGCTGGCTGCTTTACTCGTCCCACAATTGAGCCTGTTGTGACTGAAGAATTTTAGGCTACTCTGAAATTGCCACCATCTTGTTAAGATAATGCCCTGACATTCTTTAGATTATTAAAAATGAATATGTTTGGATGTACTTGTCGGCGCTACAGTTCTCTAGTCTGGCGCAGAGGTTTGTAGGTGGCTCAAAGCTGGAAATTTGGAAAGAGCGCCGAGAAGGAAACAAATTTGAGTTAAAATACTGAATGCTTTATTAAGTCAAAAGGTTTTAAAATCTATAGGGTGCGTTGGGACTCAGTGCCTCAGGGATCATTGGGGCCTCATCTGTTCAGGATCTTTGCAGATCTTCCAGAATGGCCTCCTCATGGGCATCCTCAATAAATTGTGTTGCCCACCTGACCAAATGGGTGGAAACGCCGCCCCACGTGACTCAGGAATAGGGGAGGATGATCCTGAAATTAGTTTATCTTGATTAGGTTTAATGACCAATTTGCCATGGCCTGATCCAGAAGTGGGGAATTCAATTTGGTAGGTATCAAATTCTGACAACTCCCCCTTAAGGTCCTGTCATAGGGGGGTATAAGGCCGACGGAACTGGCCATTCACCCTATTAACCACGGTCCCCTGGTTGACTAAGGCAATGGTGTACTCAGACTTCATCCTATGAATGACTTTATAGGGTCCAGACCAAAGTACGTCTAGCTTATTTTGTCAGCCTCTAGGTTGATGGTGATAAAAGAGAATGAGGTCACCTAATTGAAAATTTGGTAAGGAGGATCATCCAAGATAAAATTGGATGTCTCTCTTCCAGTGGTGGTGATAATGCCTTAAGTGGCTTGTGCTTGAAGCTGTACAATATCATCGGCTAAGGCCCTCATAGTTAATTCAGAGTTCTCAGGTGTAGAGGGCTTGATCAGTGACTGGACGCTACTTGGTAGCCGAGGTGCCCGCCCGTATAGGGCTTCAAATGGGGACATCTTGATGACTCGGTGATAGCTCACCCTGTAGGCAAGCAAGGCGCTGGGTAGATAATGGTTCCAACGAGCAGGATCTGAGGTGGTCAGCTTCCATAGGATAAAAATAAGAGTTGCGTTAACCTGTTCAACTGCCCCATTAGTGGAAGGGTGGTAAGGGGCAGTGAAACTCTGGGTAGTGACAGATAACGAAGTTAGTTCTTGTACTACCTAGGAGGTGAAGTTCAATTCATTGTACAAAAGTAAGGTCTGGGGGCACCCATGCTGGGTAAAAATGTATTAAACAAGAAAAAGAGCTGTGTCCTTGGCAGTGGCAGCGGGAACCAAAATTGCCTCACCCACTTAGTTAAGTGGTCCACCACCAAGATAATATACTTGTGGTCATGCAATCCTGTGGGAAGGGGACCTACCACGTCAAGGCTAATGACATTGAAGGGCCCAGTCGGGGCAACAACTTAGTGTTAAATTAAAGGTTGGTTTAGCCATGTATTGGCAGGTCATACAAGCTTCCAAGACCTCTTGGATGGTTTCTACCATTCAGTCCCAGTAGCATAGTGACTTCAGCCATTTGTGAATCTTCTTAATTTCCCCATGTCCCATTTTTAATGGCCCTCCAGAATGACATTGGTTCGAGAGGAGGGGCGGATATAAGGGAGCCACTTCTTGTTAATCTTCTTGTAGAGTAGCCCATCCTTGATTTGCGTCTTGAGTCATTCTGCAGAGTTTGGCCTGGACCTCAGGAGTTTCCAAGTCCATTGATTGGGCTGTCCTATCAGGTCATATATCTAATCTTCCTTGGGGGTCAAGACTGCTAGCACTGGCATCTGAGAGAGACCATCAGCATTCTGGTGAATTGTGCCTGTTTGATGGATGACGGTGAAATCATAGCTTTGCAGTTGTAGAGCCTACCTGGATAGCCGGCCATCTGGGTCCTTCATTTGTTGGAGCCACCGGAGCAAGAAATGGTCTGTGATAATAGTAAAATGGGTACCATAGAGGTAAGGTCAAAAAATGTTTAATGGCTAGCAGGACAGCTAGACTTTCCCTCTTGGTAACGCTGTAGTTCCTCTCAGCTTTACTTAGTATCTTACTAAAATACGCCATGGGGTGGTTGACCTGGTTTTCATCATGTTGGGCTAGGATAGCCATGATGGTGATGCTGCTCGCATCTGTGAACAACAAAAAGGGTTGGTCAAAGTGAGGGTGAACTAGAACGGGTTTAGTACATAGAGCCATACATAAAGCATTGAAAGCCTGCTCCTATTCAGATCACCACTCAAATGGTAAATTCTTCTGTAGGAGGTAGAACAATGGCTCAGCTAGGTCAGCAAACTGTGGGATAAACTGATGGTAATATCCCACCACGCCAAGAAAGACTTGGATAATTCTTAAGCTTTGGGGGCGTGACATCTTCTCTATGGCATCGACTTTGTTGGGTATAGGTTAGATGCCACGCTTAGAGATTTTGTGTCCTAGAAACTCTCAGCTCATACTGAAAGAAGGAAAACTTCGAAAGCTTAAGCTTGACAGAGTCTTTCCTAAGCCATTTGAAGACTTCCCTGAGATGCTCCACATGTCCATTAAAGGTCCGCGAGAAAATGGTAATGTCATCTTGGTAGACGAGGATGCATGAGAGCTTCATTTCCACAAGGATCCCGTCCATGGCACGCTGGAAAGTGGCAAGGGCGATACAAAGTCTTTGAGGACTCTGGTTGGGCTCAAATAGCCCTTCATTGACGATGAGAGCACACTTGGCTCAGTCTTTGGGGTCGAACTCAACATGCCAATATCTGCTGGCAAGGTCAATGGCTGAAAAGAACTGGGAACTGGCAGGAAGATGAAAGAATCGTCAATTCAGGGCAGAGGATAACTGTCCTTGGTAATGGAGTTAATTCATCAATAATCCATCACCACCTGGTGCCTGCCATCTTTCTTTTGAACTAGCAAAAGAGGGGAGGCTCAAGAGCTGCGCGAAGGTACCAGGAGCCCAGCGTTGATTAGCTGTTTGAATTCCACCATCACCTGGGCCTCTTAGATCTTGCTTTTTTTGGTAAGGCTGGGATCAAAAAGGGGGAGCGTCCCAAGTTTTCACGTGGTGTAGGACTCCATTCATTCTTCCAAAGTCATAGGTCAAGGTTGAGAATAGGTACATGTATTCCTCCAACGACTCCTGGAACTTGTGCCACTGCTCATCCGAGAGGTCCTTTTTAATATTGGCGTCGACCAGACTAACTGAAGGTGGCGACTCCAAGCTGAAATCCCTCAAGTCCCCAAAGCTTTGAACATTGGCAACAGCCCCTATTGGTAAAAGGTTGACTTAAGCGGTGAGACTGTTTGGACTTATGACTTTGGGTTTGTCTTAAGGTTGGCTAGCAACACTGATATAGATATGGCATATGCTGGACCAAGGATCTCAGGGCAGAACAGCACTTCCTTAGGAGATGGGTTGTCTAGGCCTCGGATTTCCAATAGGTATTCTGAGGGGATGTTGACATGGACTTGAGTGTTGGCAATGTCTTGGGACTTTGGGGGTATTGTAGTCACCCTGGGTAAGTAGATCGGCATGCCTTCCTGTCTATCAGCAGCAGGAGGGTGTACCCGGACTCAAGAGCCCCTGAAATGATACTTGAGCTGATCAATTTGGCCCTCATTCTCCAGTAGGCAGGCCCGGGCTTTGACCTCCATCTTAGAGTCATGAGAAGTTTCTAAGGTCAGAGGGGCTCAATGCTCTAATAGGGATAGGAAGTCTCCATCATAACGGAGCACCACCAAATAATCTCGAAGGAAATGAGTCCCAAGGAGCAGTACATAAATGGTGTTGTCTAATGCGACTGCGGAATTGTTCACAGCAAGCTTTCCAAGATGTAATGGCAGAGAGGAATAAGCTCCTAGAGATTGGGTACACTGTGGGCCAGCTGTGCCATATTCCATGTTGTATGGCAAGTCCAGAGAAATCTTGACCTATTTCATCAACTTGGAAGATATGACGCTCATGGGGGAGCCTTTTTCAGCTATGATGAGGACTGGAATCTTGTGGACCCAGATGGCAACTTGGGTAACCATACTTCCAAATTGGGGAGGTAACGTGAGGAACATGGGAGTATTATCAGAAGAGAATAAGCAGTATCAACTACTTTATTTTCATCAGATACTAAAACTCCTTCTTCTGGTATGAAAGTTTCAGGTTCATACAAGGAGGATACTTGAGGCTGGGTAGGGATGTCAGAATGAAGAGCCTCGTCCTTCATGCTGACGGCCCTTTTCCTGCCTCCTTGGAAAGTCGTTTCAGCAGACATTGGCACTATGTCTGAAACCATTACAGTAGGTGCATCGAGGTCATGGATTCTTCTGGTTTTCAACCACATGGACCCTAGGGCGGTTAGAGGGGCCTGTAGATGTATCCTTAAAATGTAGGGTCGAGGCAGGGATCTTGTTTAGTGCTTCCTAGATATCCCAAATACAGGTAAACCCACTCTACTGCCTGATCATATGCATTTGAACCTCAGAATAGGATCCTAAGGCATATATGACAGCGGTGATAGAGGCGTCCAGAGTGATACAATTCGTCATGACCAAGGGTTGTGTCTGGGCATAAAAACGGTTGGCAAACCCATGGGGTTTTCCCCTTTATTCAGTTGGATGCCCATGAACGCTTACTTTTGGTTGTCCAGAGTTTTATTGCTGCCAAACTCTTGTATCAAGGCTGTACGTACCTGTTCCCAGGTGTTACACTCCTTCAAATGGAGGGTCATGATCTCCCGGGCAGTGCTGTCTGGGCAGGAGTGGATATTCTTCACCTTCTGCCAATCAGTGGCCTCCTCCATGGAACTCTCATAGGTGTACAGGAAGGAGGTGATACTTTCCCATCCGGGGTGAACCTTTCCTTAAAATTAGGTTTAAAGTTAGTTATGATATGAGTGGAAAGGGTGTTAATGCTGGGGATAAGCACCAGCTTCGAGATCTCAGTTTCTGCATAATCTCAGGGAGCCTGCTGATCCAGTTGTCACCGCAAGCCTTCTAAGTCCTCCTGGATATAGTCCCAATCTCAGCTGAGGGTGGAAGAAGAAGCCTTAGTTGAAACCTGCTCCTTAGGGAATGGATCTCGTGCTCTGAAGGTGAAGCTGGCTTTCAAGGATGGTCAAATGGGTTTTAAACCCTCGACAAGTTTGTTCAAGCTGGGAGATACAAGCACCTGTAATCTTAGTAAAGGCACTGAAGTTATCCATTTCATATGACAATGCCTTGATAGAGACCCTATGGTCGAAGGGGACTCCATCTGATTAGAGTTTACACCCCAGCGCCACATTTTGGATTTGATCACATAGGGCAACCAGGCCTTTATCACATCCCTTTGCTATGGGTCTTCGGGTTTGCCAGATGTTGAAGGACCTGAGGCCCTTGAGGTCAGTGGGGTCCTTCTGGCCTGGCACTCATCGAGGGGTAGTCATGAGAGGCCAGCTCTTGGTAGTGCTGTTGCAGGGATTGTACCAGGTCATCAACTTGGAGGGGACACTGATTCCAAGTCGCATCAAGTAACTGAGCGTGTTGACGCAGCTGATCCTCAAGGTAGCCAGAGATTCCTCTGTATATTACTAAAATTTGATCCTGGATCATGATCAATCGCCAGTTATCAATAATGGCTTCGCAGTTGTTGTGCACAAAGGATGAAGCAGCGTCATAGAAGTCAATGATGTATGAGTGTAAATTCTGGGTGAGTCCCAGTTGCTGAGAGACCTCCTTATGGTGTAATTCGACTAGCTAGAGTAGGTAATGGATAGCTGGGTGGACAAAGTTATGAAGGTAGCGTTTGGGCCTCAGGGAAAGTTCCCCTGCTGGTAGTATGGCCAAGTTGTAGAGGTCCCACATTGTAGACAGTATGGAAGAGGCATGGGAGTGGCTGGTGCAGGCGCCCATGGAGTAGATGCCATTTATCAATTGTTGGATGACATCATTAAGGTTTTTGTACTGGTTTATATTGGCTCTCATCAAGGGAGGGCAATGAGAGTTGGAAGGCGGCCAAAAATTCTAGCCTCTCAGGCTGCATGGGCGGTATTGCATATCACAAGGTACTAACCCATTGAGTAACGCTTCTTGACTGACCAGTCAATTGGTCTTCAGGGCTGCTAGTATTTTCCATTTTTTGTGATAAACGTTTTCACTTAGGACATCTCGAAGCCCCCTGTATTAAGCATCACTTTTGTCATCAATACAGTTCTCTAGACTGGCACTGAGGTTCATAGGTGGCTCAAAGCTGGAAATTCGGAAAGAGCGCTGAGAAGGAAATGGAAAATTGGGTTAGAATACCAAATGCTTTATTAAGTCAAAAAGTTTTGATAAATATAGGGTGCGTTGGGACTCAGTGCATCAGGGATCGTCAGGGCCTCATCTATTCAGGATCTTTACTGCTCTTCTAGAATGGCTTCCTTTTGGGCATCCTCAATGGATTGTGTTGCCCACCTGACCAAATGGGTGGAAATGCCGCCCCATGTGACTTAGTAATAGGGGAGGAGGACCTGAAATTAGTTTAGCTTGGTTAGGTCTGATAACCAATTTGGCATGGCCCTATCTGGAAATGTGGAAATTGATTTGGTCGTTATCTAAAATTCTGACAGCAATTATTTCCATAAATCTGTTAATGTAATCAATTGCCTGGACTCCAATAGTCATATCTGGTGTTACTCCATTTGTAGAGGATAATTAGTCATACAATGAAGCGAAGGAAGTGGGTTTGAAAGAAATTTGGTAGCCCTGAGCAATTGGCTTGTCAA
>JAKSZP010019246.1:0-25212 GCA_022478985.1 Massospora cicadina
AAACTTGGGTAATTGATTGTAAAAGTGGCTGACCCAAGCTGGAAAGTGCAAAAACTGAATGGGTTTCAAGACCTCGTTCACCTATAAACCAAAGCGAACTGTTTTTATTTGTAACAAAGCTAGTTCGTTTTAATGCACCTGCTCTTATACAGGGCCAAACTTCTCTTGCATCCATAGGACCAACCTGTGTATACTTCGCCTTAACCCAGCGTTTATCTATGATATGCTTGAGGTCTGGGAGGCCTTCCAACTTCACCTTATTGGCCTCCCAACATGCTGCTTTGTCTTTTACATTGGTCCCAATTATGATGTCATCTTTTAACCGTGACAATTGGGTGGAGGAAAGGTAGCGGATAGATGGCGCAGAAACTGAACAATTTTAAGTAAGGGCACATTGTCATTCAAAATTGGGTCATTACATTGTAAAGCTCTCAGTATGGCTTCACCATGGAGGTCATTGAAATTCACACATTGGCTTCAGATAGAACGCCTTCTCCTATTACCACACGGGCTTCTGTCATAAATTGATCTGAAAATGCAGTGAGGGTCTCATTATGTAGGAATCCAATGGTCAAGAACTCAGCTTTACACTGTGACATCTTTTTGGTACCACTAAACAACCACAGCACGGTATCCTTCACTTTGTGGTAAGTAATGGAACTGCTTTGAAGGTAGCAAGTGACTTGATCGATGCTTCCAACATCCAAGGCAGATATCAGAAATTTAGCCTTCCACCAATCAGAGGCTCCTTCTGCTGCAAATGTAAATCATTTGAAAAACCTGTGAATGTTTCCATTGCGGTCAAATGGGGGTAGCTTGTCAATGCAGTTCTCCTCTTCCCTCTCATAACTGCAAGCCTAGAAGTGTACTGCAGCTTTGTCCGTGGCCCATTACTGGTATCACGAAGAGATACTGGCTTGGAAGACCCAGCTGCTCTCAGGGTTGTGTAGGGCTCTTCAGCGGGCAGGAGTGCCATCACCTGGGGGTTTTGTTGGGTCAATACATAATTATCCTCAGAGCAGCCACCATAATTTGAGTGGCTCCCGCTGCACGCAGGTTCAGAGAAAAGCTCTTTTGTGGGATACCCAGTCTCATTCGCTGTAAAAAGGTCCTTCCCAAGTGACCCCTTGTTCTTCCGCTTCCCAATGTGGACGAGGCAGGCAAAAGGTATGTGTTAATTTCTGCTCCGTGAAGTGTAGACGTTCAGTAGCATCATCAAGGCGATTGGCAAGCTGCCTGTTCTGCTGTCCAAGTATTTGCACCTGACAAGCTGCACTTTCAAGTTGAATCATTAATTTGTCACGCTCCTGAAGGAGCTCCTCTTGTTTTTTAAGCATGGGGTCACAACTAGTTGAGTTCTGCGGTTTCAGCCAGCGCAGCTGTTTGGGACAATTCTCCTTTGATAAAAACCATGGCTGCAGATTGGAGATTTTTTGTTATACTGGTGGTTATTCAATGGGCCCCTTTAGTGAGCACAACTATTATAGATTTGGTGGAATTGTTGAGATACGCCGTAAGGTTTTTGCGAAGGGTCAATCCCATTGATAACAGACTGATGATATAGATATTGTTGGCCACGAGACAATGTAATGATTAAAATAGAATATGAAGCAATCAATTCAGCCATACTACTTTATTTACTTAATATAAAACAGCAGATGCCTTCTGCTCTTCTCACTTCTTCCTATTAACAATCCTCCCCTTTTAATTTTCTCATATCACTTATATATCAGAAACTTTGATTGATACTGACTCCTTTTGCTATACTATTTGTTTCACCATATTCTCATTGGTTCCCGAAGAGTTTACCATTTATTAAGTTCACAGTCACCTTAGTTTGAGGCGATTCACTCATTGTTTGTCATACGTTGATATCTCATTATATGTCATATTCCAACGTCACCTTATTGCCTAAATTTGAAGTGATCCAAAAACTAACCTTTATGACCCAATATTGCCTCATCTCAGGCGCTTGAATAATTGTAACTATAAATCATGGCCAGCGTATTATGGTCAATCCGCCATGGCTATTTTGGGCATATTGTCCAGTCATATCAGAATCTTGACCTTCCATATCTGGTGCAATATCCAGTTTCTTTAATAGTTTATATGAAACAATGTTGATGGGCGTCCCATTGTCTAAAAATCCTGAACTTTAGGTTGTTTACGCTGATATCAATGTAGGTGCTTTCACCATAGTAATTGTCAGAGCTGGTAAGCCTAGAACGTCAAAAGTGTCAGTTTGGCTCAGGTAAGTAAGTGGCTACTATTGGCTTGCAGCTGCAGAGGCATAGCTAACCCATTCTTTATAATTTTTACATGAATTAAATGTCAAAACTACATGACTTTTGGTAACTATTCTGGCTTGGAGGCGTTCGACGTTTTTTGGTTCCTCCAATAGGATTATTGAACTGATTATGGAAATAGAATTCTTTTTTTATTTCACCACATCTTAAAAAAAGTATTCAAGGTGGGTCAACCTTGGGACAAATATACCACACCGAGAATTTTTTCTAGCCAGTACATGTTTCAAACTCAAAAACTGCACTAGGGGTGGAAGCAGTTTTACCCGCTCAGCTAACCACCCTTTATTTCACCACATCTTATCCCATATTATTGTCCTCTGTACCAATTGCTCAATTAATAATATGATTCTTAGTATGGTAATTAGGCTGAGGTTGAACACCTTGATAATAAAGTGTAACTACTATTAGGCTCATCAAACATAATGGGCATTGGGAGTGGCAATTCTTTATTTGGGTAATTGGCTTATCAAACGCAGGATGTGTGACATGGCCTGATATAATTTTTATAAGGCTCACAGTTATGCAGAAAGCAATATGGGCATCGTAGTGACTCAGAATCTTGGCCCAATGTAACACCTGAGCCTACTAGATAAAACAGTCAGAAAAGTGTAAAACTTCTTCAACTGATTTAAAATAATATAAAAAATGGCGGTTTATTCTAAAATCATAAGTTCTGCCACAACAAACTTGTTAACAATAACACCTTTAGTATTAGCTAGAACATTTCAGTTTTTTAAATCTCAGTTATTAATAATTCTGGCTCTTAGAATCAATAAATTTATTAATACGCTACCTTGCCTGGTCATTTTATTCCCCATAGAAGATTGAAAACACATGAAGGTTTAAATGTTTCCCTTTTTACAAAATCTTGTCAAGTTCATAAAGGTTAACTTGCTAATAATTACTAGTCCTGGTTTCCAGTTAGCAGTTTAGATTCATCAGAGCAATCAATAATAGCAGTGTGGGGAGTAAAAACATAATGAAATGAGGCTGCCACTGTAGCTCCGCTATAAAAATCAGAAGCCACACTAAGAATAGCTGCTGACATAGCCTGAGCTGTGGTTCTGCCATACTGCTTTCACCAGAAATACCCAAAGTTGAAGGTAAAATGAAAATATTGGACAAGATGGGTGCAACTGGCACTTTACTACTTGAATTTTCAGTTTTTATTAAATAAATTTATGAAGAAGGCACACATATGTTAAAGGATAATCACATTTATGCCCTTGTCTACATATACATGACTCATTATTGAGTTCCTGGCGAGCTTAAATAAAAAAACTTATATATTGGTGCTCAGTTTCAAGTTTTCTTAGAATTAAAAAAGGTGAGAATTCTTATTGTTTATCTCCTGTCCTTGAGATCAGACAAGAATATGGGGTAAGTCAATCTTCCTATAAAGGTGAGAAATGGAGGGTACTGATCCTTCCTTTTTTATGGTCTAATCTGCCAAAGCGGCAACAATTTAATTAGTCACTTTGAAATCTCCGTAGCTTGGATATTATGACTGCACATGCTAATTAAAACTCATAGTTCAGAGGAGAGTGTATAAGGTGCAGAGATGTCCCCTGTAGTGAGCACCAAAATGTTTCATTTGTTGCTTAGGCTGCATATTACAAAAGGAAAGGTCTCTTCTCACTTTGACAACAGGTATACAGTATGAAGACTGAAACCTGGCAAAATATGAAAATAAAATTGATGCAAAAAAGTTTTTATCTAACTTTAAAATAAAGCTTTTCTTTACGCTCAATCTCACTTTTATAAAAATTTATATAAAAAAGAAAAGTTTAATTTTACCACCGCCATCTGGCCATGTCCATTTTCCAATTGAAGTCCTCAGATCCGCCGCCTGCTGCTCCAGTGTGGGGTAGTGGTGCTCCACCGCCTAGCATTTTCTGCCCTGTGGGCAAATGCATTTGGATGGGATCAAATATCCCAACAGCCTCTTCCAGCTGATTTGTCCCCCACAGGACTTAACACTCCATCTTACGCGCATCCACCCTTCTCGCCCTTATCCTCTCACCCTCCCAAAGTTCAATATTTGATATTTGCTATAATTTGACTACAGGCATATATTCCCATATGTTGACAAAGCAATAATTGAACTTGCCACCGCTGCATTTGCGCTGGATGGATTTACCAATTTCCACCCTTTTAAGGGCTATTTCAAAAAAAGTCTTCCAGATGGAGGAGGACGCTGCAGCAGCATCTTCAACTCCCCTTATTTATAAAAATAATCCCATTTCAACTACCCATACTTGCCTCCCTTCTGATAACACACTGGTGGTGACATTTGCACCTTCCCTTCCCACATCCTCCCCCCAATTTTTTATGGACAGCTGATGGCGGGGCTTTTGGCTTATGGTACTCAGCCCAACCTCATCTTCATTGTTCCCTTAGTGCAGAGCGCCTTGCTGCCCCTCATGACACTGCTACCATAATCCCACACCACCCCGCCATAGCCCAAAAATCCCCCCATGCTCATATTGCAGCGGCACCTGAGCATTTCTTTTGGGCTCATGTTGATAATGGTCACCAAATTTGTCCCCTCTATTTTGGGGTTTACTCTACAAAAAAATCTTGCCCATGAGCCACTTCCTCTGATGCAGCTTCTGAACCCTTTTCAGCAGAATTGAAATGGAGTGATTGTCGCCCCCTCCCACCCAACATTCTCACTTAATGGGCCAGAGTGGAAAAATTTGCCCCCGCCAAATCATCCGCCTACATTAACCCACCCAAAATTTACCCCAGCCAATCAGAATCAGGCTTGGACCACCATTTGCACCTAAGCATTACCCTTTCGCCTTCCACCACCCACCTAAATTCATTCTCCAATATTCTCATGAGCCAGAATCCTTGGTACCTATTGGTCAAGGCTGATGAATCAGGTAAAGTTATCACAATTAGGTATCCGGTGAACCTCTCAGCCCAGTTTATTATTAATGGGCTGAATTTTACAACTCTGATTTTGACAAAACCCTCTCACCCAAACTATTTGCTCCTAAACCTAACGCCATCACCTACCAAAGTAACCACCAGATCGCCTTAGCAGCAGTGGCCTCACCCTATTGCCCAAACCTCCACAAAGCAGTGGCTCAATCAGTGGCTCAATAACACAAGGGCTGACCACAATCATCTTCCCCTGATTTCCCTAAAGCAGCGCTGGATGAAATCAACAAATTTTTTGATGATGCCCTATATGCTGTCATGCATGTTGCAAAACTAGCAGATTTTGATCCATCTGCTAAAATCACCCACCAAGATATAACCAATATAGCCTAACTCCCAGATGCCCACCTTCAAGCTGGCCATCACCTCACAAAATTAGTTGGGGCTGTCTTCCAAGCTGATCTTGAAGAGGATAACCCATTTTTCACTGCCATCCACCCACACCACGCTGATGCCCAAACGCCCTGGATCTTCGCTTTTGTACACTTCTACAACCAATGTGACTCTGTCAAGAACAAGCCCGTAGAAGAGCTTCCTGACCCCACTCACCATCTGCCATGGTGGGTTAGCGGTATTCTGCTCCGCGCCTGGTTGGAGGTTTTGTTTTGTTTTTTGCTGTTATTTTTGTTCAGTTCTTTTTTCAATGAGTATCAGTAATGTCTGTCCCCTGGTTGGCATACCTCAATATATTTGAATTTAAAACTTTAAAATAAAGCACAATGTAATATTTAGTACTGACAGTGGCTTAAGGGGTCTCTGGTTGATGTTCTCATCATGCTGGTTCCAGAAGCAAATGATAAGAATGTAAAATCTCCTCGTCCAAATTCTAATCCCTTCTTTATGAACCTAATATAAACCTGTTTACTGTTGGTGGAACGTTTATGTTAACTAAACTACACTTAGGAATATTGAATATTTGCATCATTGTTATGCATATACAATGAAGTAATTAAACCAACAGCAACAATTTTATGCTGATGTAAGGGCAAGCCATGTGTAGTAAGCTTGTATATGATGACACTTAAACAGCAGCATTGCAGACAAAAAAATATCAATAATTATATAATGATTGAATTGCCATAGCCATGGGGCCAAGGTAAATTTAAGTACATTAATGATTTGGGTTTTATTCCAGTGGGGTGGTGAGAAATTATTTGAAGCATTTATTATTACCAACAATTATAAGTGGCGCCCAATAGATGTAATTAATATGGTAGATTGAGACATGGTGGATAGGTAACTCTTATTATAGCCTCAATCTAAATATTAGTTATATTTTAATTAGGTAAATAAAAAACAAATAAATATAAATTTATGGTTGGTTGGTAAATCAATTAAAGGGAGGGTGTCTGTTATGATTTTTGCCCATATTACCAGCTAACTAGATTACCAGGGGTCGCTAGGGGATAATTCCCTATAGAAAAGTGAATTGGATATAAGTTGACCCTAATTGGGGTAGCAATGTTTGGGGTTTTTAGGTAATTCGCCTGGGTTGGATCCATCAAGGATCAATCCAGGTAAATGCTTAAATCTCGTCAGCCAGAGTTTCCAACAAAATAGGGGCATCTGTTAGTTGATTGATGACTAACTATCAGGTGTACCAAAGTAGGATTGTTTGGGTTTATCACCAACTGACTGGTAATTTAAGGATCTAGTTGTGAGACAAGTGATGCTGCCTGCAACTAGCAAATCGATCAGTTGGTTTGTGACCTGACTTAATGGGTAACAAGTCCCATTACGTAAGCAGGTCACTTGCCAAATATGGTTGGTTTTCTGGGATCAAGAGGAAAACTTAGGGGCACGTTTTCTGACTCTTTCCATTTTTAGGTCTTGAGGATGTCCAACAATATAATCCTAGCCAGGATGGGGAGGACTATTGCTGATGAGACAGCAATGTGTAATTCAATGTCAATGGCTTCCATTTCATTGATGAGGTGCCAATTGAGGGTTGGGTGCCGTATTCCCTCTATAAATTCCCCTAAGAATTTACTAAATAAATATACTTTTTTACCAGAGATATACTTTTTTTATCAGAGATATACTTTGACCAGTAATTAGTATCATATCAGAATCCATTTTGAGTTCTATTCTTTCTCAAGGAAATTATTGCTGTGTGCTTTAATTGGGAGACTCTTTAGGATAAAGAGTAAGGATCTGAGCGTGGATCCAGAGAAAGAAAGCTGAACTGAATCAGGGATTGCTGCTGACTGTGTGTCAACAGAGAGAAACCATAAACAAGGATGTGAGAATGGATCAAGTTAGGCAATATAAGGGAACAAATCCCTTTTTAGGACATCCTAAGTATCTCAAGGGGAAATATTGGTCAAGCGTTGGACCCAATACTAGTACTTTATTAATTTTGGATAATAGTCCCCATACTAAATTAAACAAATACATCTTACTATCAGACAATGCAGAGAGTTGGACAACACCAAACCTGTGCAGTTAATTGATTTAGGGGTTGTCAGTCAAAAATAATAAAGTAACCTCTGTAAATTTTAACAATTGGTGCTCACTACAGGGGTATAGTTGAGTAAAATACAAGGACATGATGTCATATAAGGAAGGAGTAGAAGATGTTTCCAATTTTGGAAATAAGTTACCAGGGAAAGTAATGTCATTGGAGAAGAAAAATGAAAATTAGTCTAAGAAGTTTCATTCTTGAAGATGGAATGTGAAGTGGGTCACGTTCTAGTTTGTTCACTAAGCTCATATGTGGAGTGACTAGTGAAGCCAATTGAAGAACTGAAGAATTGGAAATATGAATTTGACCCCTATATGGCAAACGATGCCAAAGAAGATACTCAAGGTTCAGGAAAAGGGCTTGCAGCCTAAATATGGAACTGTCTAAAGCTTCAAGAAAACCTGTTCCACCCAACATCTACTCAAGATGGAGATTATCAGCAGGGTCAATTTGGATTGAAATTGGGTCCACTTGCAATAGCCCTGAGGAGTGAGGTGTTAGATGAGACACTAGATGAGACATTGGATGAGTTGATATTGAAAATCAAACAATTTAGAGTATTGGATTACATTACCAATGAAGAGTATGAGGTCAAGACAGGAAATGATTGATCCAAGATAGGTGAGAAAATTGTTTAGCCCAGATATCATTCAATCAATGAGCAGAAATTTCTGGAGATGAGGATCATCAATTCAAGACAAAATTGGATGAATTAATGAGGCTAGATCAATCTGTGTGCTTAAGGGATCGTTTCCAGATCCACCAGTGGAATTACTTACAACGATATAGATGGCAATGAATGCCAAAAATCTTTTTTTAAGAAACGATCAGAATAATAAAATGGAACTGTTAACTAATGAGGAATTTACAATAATGGGAGATATGAAGTCTCAAGCGTCAGTTGCTGAAATATGAAATGAAATTAGGACCTGTTGGATGAATGAAAAGTCAGGATTGAAGCCTAATTAATGAAAACATTTAAGAGTATTGCCAAAGTCAGCAAGTGTTGCCTATATGTGAAAAAACAGCGCTGCTGGTTGTATAGTGAAGAAGGTCAATACTAAAAAAATGGCAGTATTATACCTAAAAGAAAATAATTGCAATGTTCCCAGAGGACCACTGAACCATTTAAAATGATTATGTCCTAAGATTTTGGTCAAGTCCCAAAAGAATTCCACTGAACCAAATATATGGTAAATCTTAAGAGAATAAGATTTTGAACCATGAGAACTGGTAGGTCAGAGTATACCTAGGAACCAGTTTAAATAAGGGGAAAAGAAAGATCTCTGAACCTAATTGTAGGTTAAAAGTCCCATCGCAAAGGAAAAACACAAAAAAGATAAAATATATAAAATATTAAATATTTATCTTTATTGGTCCGTAATTTTTGGACCTACAATGAGATGAGATTGCCAGCATGGATTACTGAGAGTATCAATCTATTGGTCAATTGAGAACAACTTGCTGATCTGATTGACAGACAGCAGGAGGAGGTGCTTGAATTATTTGACAAGTATTGGGAAGTATTTGCCCATGATGACCATGATTTGGGATGCACAAGAGATGTGATCCACAATGTCAATACTGGGGAAAATTTGCCAATATTGATGAGACTGATTTGATGGTTGAAGGTGGCTGAAGCTGTAGTAGAGGAAGAAATAAGCAAACTAGTGAAGCATGGGCTTCTAGTTCCGTTGTTAAGTACCTGGGCAAGCCCTATCCTTATCATGAAGAAGAAGAATGTCTATTATCAGGTGGTGATCAATTATCAGAAGCTGAACAAGATTATGAAGAAGGATTTAAAACCACTATCAAGAATTAATGATGCACTAGATTGATTGGAAGAAGTGAGTTATTTCTCTGTGATGGATCTAATATCAGGATATTGACAAATTGATTTTGCCATGGTTAAATGACATGATAGTGGGCACCAATCCCAAGGATAAGGGTGGGCGAAAGGATGCCCAGAAGGTGAAGCTTCAGGCCCTCCCTGACCTCAAGCACACATTAGATAACGTTGGGTACAAGCCAAATATGCCCAGGTTGGTACTAGTGAGGTGCAGAATGCCCAGCTCTTTGCGTCGGCCCAGGAGTTAAAATGAACGGTTTATTCAATTAATGATGACGGATCTATTTGGTTGAATGAGGAACGGGGGTTCAAAACCCATTCCATTTAATGAAACTACACGTTTGGGTCAGATACAACTTCATTTGATTACTTGAGTGATGTCCAATTCAGTGTATTCTACCAATTTGGATGGTAGTGTTTGCCTATTGGTAAATCAGTGCTTAGGACCACTTAGGCAGACCCTGAATTTCCCTGATGAAGTTTAAATATGTTTTCTGTGACCAACATTCCTTGTTGGTCGACTTTCCAAATAAACCTTTCTTGTTTTCCCATTTTTATTTATGGTATCTCTAACGATCCTGTGCGCAGACCTCTTTGAGGAGGTCTTGAGCTACATTAACCAATCTATTTTAAATACAATTAAATTAGCAACTAGTACACTGTTGGGTCGCTCAGGTTCCCTCCAACCTGGGACGTTTACCCCTTTTCCCTTTGTGCACCGCGTCACTTTTGGTGGGTTGTTTATTATAATTATTGCACTTCTCTTCTTAAGTTATTATTGCTTCAGCACCCTCTGCTGGGCCCTAGTAACTTTCAAACTAACAGCTGGTTCCCTGGCGTTGGCCTTGTGCACCGTGCACTACCACGCTGGGAACAGGAGAGTTATATACACTCTCCTTACATATTTGCCAAGAGAAGACCAAGAGAAATGCGTGATTGTCACTGCGCAGGGGCTTTATCAGCTGACAAGGATGCCCCAGGGTCTGTGCAATGCGCCTGCGACATTTCAGAGGGCCATAGATGCCATACTAAATGACTTGAAGTTGTCATGCGTCCTGGTGTACTTGTATGACATCAATGTGTTCAGTAGGACGTTTACTGACCATTTACACCACTTGGAAGAAGTATTTAAGCGACTGTACGTGGCTAACCTGAAGATTAAGCCAAGGAAGTGTTACTTCTTCAAGAAAGAGTTGGAATATCTGGGATTTGTGATTAACTCTATTGGATTGCAGCTGCAAACCCAGAAGATCGAAGCCATAGAATGAATGGCTGTGCCAAATAGTGTCCAAGATATCCAAGTGTTCCTTGGAATGGTCAGATACTATATAAGATTCATTCAGGATTTTGCAAGAATCGCTGAGCCCCAATTCTATTTGTTAAAGGATCCAAAAAAGGATTCAATTTATATTGAATAAGCCCAGAAATCCTTTGATGAGCTATGCCAGTATTTAATAGATTCTCTGATTTTTAAAATCTGGATTTCTATCAAGAATTTATAATACAAACCAATGCTTCGTTGATGTTGATTGGAGCCATATTGAGCTAAGTAGTTGAACTTGAGGATGAACATTTGGTGTCATATGTGAGATGGACAATCTCAGCCACTGAGAGGAATTACACCATGAATGAGTGTGAATGCCTTGCGGTCATTTACGCCTCTAAATAGTTTTTTGTGTATATCCATGGAATACACTTCAAAGTGGTGACAGACCACTCCTCGTTGCGTTGGCTCCACAATTTATGAGAACTGGAAGGATGACTGGCCTGATGGGCACTTAAGTTACAGGCTTACTATTATAAGATAGTCCACTGAGCTGGGGCTTCTCATCAGAATGCAGATGGTTTATTGCTGTTACCAAAGGTACAGGTGGTATACCAGAATGTGAATGAGCTATTTATGAGAAAGGTTGATGGAGTAATTGGGAACAACCCCAATAAATCCAAGATGCGCTTCAAAAAGCAATAAAAAACACTGAGACTATGGATAGACAAGTTTTCATGACAATCAATGGGAAGCAATTACTATTCTCAAAGCTGTTGGAATGAGCAGCTATTATTCAAGTCGCTCATAAGGTTGTCAGGCACGGAGGCCTGAGAAAAAAACTAATCATATTCGCCAGTATTACTGCTGGGAGTCTATCAACTAAGATGTCATGGACTATCTGGCTTTCTGTGTGGAGTGCCAGTTACACAAGCTGCATAAAAATACCACTGGATACTGACTGGTCTGCCCTGGATTCACCTAGCATATGGTGTCCATTGACGTGATGGGACCACTGATGATGAGCACAGGGGGAGTCAATTACATTATAGTTATGATTGGATATCTGACAAGATGGGTCGATACAAAGGCCCTGGAAAAAGTAGACGCTATCAGCACTGCAAAGTTTATCCTATGTTAAGTAGTATACCAACATGGATGCCACAGGTCCTGGTGAGCAACAATAAAACAAATCTCAAATCTCATGTGATCCTGCAATTAAATGAAATATTGGGGATCTGAGGAGTCATGTCTTTACCCTACCAGCTGGAGATGAACAGACTGGTAGAATGAGTCAATGGGATGCTGGCCACAACGCTGAGGAAGCTGTTCGCAGTAAGAACTTCTGCATGGGAAATTTACCTTAGCTCAGTGATGTTTGCCTAATATATATAAATCATCATACAGCAATGGGAAAAGCCGTTTGAGTTGCTATACAGAAGGAAGGCCATGTTGCCGCCAATTTTATTTAGTGGCGAAACCAATTTCAGGGATGAGTTCCAAGCAGTACCTGAACTGATTGACAAATATCCTGATCAAAATGCAATTGCAAGCATTTAATACGACTTTAAAGAAAAGGATTTGAGCAAAAATGATGGATGGTAAGAACTTACCGGCCTTATCAGAATATCAGGTAGCTAAAAAGTTCCTCTTATGATACACATGGTTTTGGGAGAGGAAAAAAGTTGGATGCGTTGTGGTCAGGTCTGTTTGAGATTATTGCCAAGACAGCGATGGACGCCCACTCCATCAAGAATCTCTTGCATGGAAGGATAGTAAAATAAGTCCATGCTAAGTATTTAAAGCAATAGATTAATGAAAAAATAACGAAAAAGTAGTTCCCAAAGGACTTCTGAACCATTAAGTTGGTTATATCCTAATAATTTGGTTTTTTTAAAAAAAGGACCGCTGAAACAAACAAGATGGTTAGGATTTAAAAAGTAAGATCTCTGAACCATAGAAAACTGGTAGGTCTAAGTATATCTAGGAACCAGTTTGGGGGGTAAAATAAAAAATGGACTGCTGAACCAAAAAAAAGGTCAAGTCCCATAGAAAAAAAGAGGAAAAAATAAAAGACTAATAAAATATGGAAAAAAATATAATTTAAATTATAAATCACATAGAAAAAAATATATTTTTAATTTTTTTATTGATTATTCTCAACTTGAAGGATGATTCCGCCTATATTGCCTCTTGGGGGAGGGAGGATGGATTGTAGTAGGAGTAAACAACCCATCAAAATCTGTGAGATCAGATGCTAGCAAGGGCTAGACCTACCCAAAACCAAGTTCGTTGAGTGGATGCTGATCCCTGTGAGAAAGCAACTAGGGGAAGAGAAATGGAAAAGTCAGAACATGCCAAACGCAATACCCCAGAGCAGGGAGGGAAGCAACAGAACAAGAAGAGGCAGTCAGCAAATAACCTTAAGTAATCCCAATTTATCACCAGAGCTGGAAGATTGGTCTTGAGCGCTTGCCAAAGGTCTTCATTAAGAGCACTGTACATATGGGCCAGCATTGAGCAAGGGATACTAGGTGGGGGTTGCTGAATCATCCCCCTATTAAAGCCATCAGTGGAAGATACTGATGGGACATGCCATAAATTAGATAATTGTGCAGGGAGAAAGTGGCATCCTGCAGACAACAGCTATGAGCTTCTCAGAAGCTGAAGAAGAATGAGCAATGAAAGCCAGAGAGGCTGTAAGCTTCATGGCCCAACTTTGAAGAACTTGGCCAGCAAAGTGAAGAGCATAGGCTGCAACATCTCGATCTAGGATGTTTTTGAGATCAGAGGAGTCCAGAGCTATGGACAAAGCCTTGGTTACTTGGGTCCTCAATTCTGCATAGGAGAGTTCAAGGTGTTCGCTGTTTCTTATGGCTAGTTTGGTGACCAAAAGAGCTGGCTTGTAAGGCTGGCTGAGTCAGAAAATGAACTCCAGAAGCAAGTCTGATATGGTGAGGAACAAATGATTAAGAGTGGAGGGCATTGCTTCAGGAGGTTTGATGATGATGGTAGAAGAATCTGAGAATGGGGCCAAATTCAGGAGAGTTTTGAATCTAACTCAGGAATTGATAACAGAGGAAGGATTAGTTGCAAGTCATTTGAGACAATTGCTAACCTGGTTTCATCAGGGCTGGTTACCATTTCTGGTAAATCCATTGAAGGACTGGCCATGGGTACTTGACTGAGAGTATTAGTCCTGGAAGGACCATAGAAGAGGTTCTGGCACGCAGATCAACTCATCAGCTGAAAGAGCTGAAGGTCTTTATCAGACATGCTATTAAGAAGTTGTTGGTACCAAGACTCCAAATTTGACATATGAGCTGGACGAGAGAGGGATGTCAGACTTAAATGTTAGTTGACATTATGCACTCAGAAATCAATTAAGCCCTAATTTTGGAGAAATTAATCTCAAAATTGATGATATAAGTTCTCCAAAGAAGAATTAAGAATGATATGAGCCAAAAGGCTATTATGAGAAAATAACTAGGGCAAATATAAATGAGCATTCTTATTGCGCCACAAAACAAACATTTATGGCAAGAATCTCCTGTCAAGGATGAGGAAAAAATTAGGAAATTGAGGACGCTAGACCAAGAATCCTGAATATGACAGTGGGTCATATGCTCCGATGGGGGAAACCAGATTATGGGATTAATATTGTCACAAGTAAGTTGATCATCCCGGCATGACAGAAGGTTGTGGGAACTGCTCTCTGAGTAGGCAGTAGCAAGGAGGAAGAGGAAGAGAGCTGCATGCCAAAGGTCATCCTGAGAAGAATTGAGTACTGATTGACTGTACTCCACTTGAACAAAATAAGTATTTGACTGAGTTTCAAAAGCGGTGTTCTCCTATCCCAATCCTTTTCTTGCTGGAAATCTAGGCAAGAGGTGGGATATGTTGGGATTTTTGCCCATAATCCCAGCTGACTAGATTACCAGAGGTCACTAGGGGATAATTATCTATAGTGAAGTATTGGATATTGGCTGACCCTGATAATAAGGTAGCAATGTTTGAGAGATTTTAGGTAATTCGCCTAGGTCAGTCCATCTGGGATCAATCCAAGTGAATGCTTAAGATCTCATTGGGCAGATTTTCCAACAAAATAGGGGCATCTAATAGATGATTGATGATTTACAATCAGTGCCAACTTGGGATTGGTCAGGTTTCATCAATAACCAATTGGGAACTTAAGGATCAAGTTATGAGGCGAGTGATACGCCTGAAACTAGTGAATTGATCAATTGGAGAGTGACATGCCTTAATGGATAACAAGTCCCATTGCCTAAACAGGTCGCTTGCCAAATACAGTTGGTTCACTGGGATTGATAAGAAAACGTTAGGAACACATTTTCTGACTCTTTCCATTTTAGGTCTCAAGGATGTCCAACAATGGAATTCTAGCCATATTGGGAAGACCATTGCTGAAGAGATGACGATGTGTAATTAAATTGCAACAGCTGCTGTTTCATCAATGAGGTGCCAACAGAGGATTGGGTGCTGTATTCCCACTATAAATTCCCTAAGAATTCACTTAATTAATATACTTTTTTACCAGAAGATACTTTTTACAAGATATCCTTTACCAGAATTCATTTTGAGTTCTATTCTTTCTCAAGGAAAGTATAGCTGTGTGCTTTAATTGGGAGAATCTCTAGGAAAAAAGTAAGGGTCTGAAGCGTGGATGTAGAGAAGAGAAGCTGAATCGAATCAGGGATTGCTGCTGACTGTGTGTCACCTGAGAGAAGCGTAAATGGGAATCTGAGCATGGATCGAGTTAGGCACTATAAGGAAACAAATCCCTTTTGAGGACATCCTAAGTATTTAAGAGGAAATACTTGTTTAGCGTTGGACCCAATACTAGTACTTTATTAATCTATGGGTAATAGTCTCCATACTACTATCAAATGAATACAACTTATTATCAGACAACGCAGAAAATTGCACAACACCACACACTGCAGTTAATAAATTTATGGGCTATTAGCTGAAAACAATCAAGAAACCCTATACAATTTAACAGTGCCCCAGTGGTAGAGTATGGACTCAAAGACCACTGCCTCCTGATTTTAATCCCAGTAGACAAACTCTGGGTAGGGGACAATTTATAACTGTGTTGGCGTTGCACGCCAATGCCCTCAAACCAAGATAGAGAATAGCAAGGCAGTTATTGGAGTCATTAGCCTATAAAAACGCTTCATGTGGAGTTTTACTTGGATTTATCCTCCTTTCTATTGATTTTGATTTCCCCATTACTTGGTGTGGTATCATCCTATTTCAGCCCACCTTAGTAACTTTATAAAACATTTTGTTGGTTAGACCAAATTACAACACCATCCTTTAAGACTAGGTTCACCAAGAAAATAATCTCCTCATGAAAATCAAACTAGGAAGGCTTCACAAAGAGCCCAGCCTTATGGAGGGCAGTCATCACTGCTTCAAGATCCTTTGCATATTGCTCATAGGTAGGAGACTTAATAAATATTAACAGCATATGTGATGGCGCAAGAGAACGGATAAATTTAAAGAAACTGTCAATGATGCGCTGAAAGATTTCTTGTGCGTTCTTAAAACCAGAAGGCATTACCCCAAACTGGGAAAACCCAACATTTTTATATATGTTTGTGAATCACAACTGCCTTTAATTAACCCTTACTTGATTAGAAATGTTGAACAGGTTAAGCTTAAATAACACCTAAGATTTTTCCGTAGCTTGTGAAATAGACTGCTTCAGGCAGGGGTTAGGGTCTTGAACTTTTACATTGTTCACATACTATAGCATACATAGGGGCGTGGGAGTCGTCATCTTTTTAGCAAAGATGGTTATCTAGGCAATATAGGAGGCTTCCTTTAAGTTACATCCCTTCTCCAACATACCATCCAGACATATTTCTACAGATCTATCTTTCTCCTCGGTTTATGGTTATAAGGGCAATTTAATTTGACAAAGTTCACCGTCAACTGAAATCTTAAGTTATACTCTGAGTGTTGTGGAAATTTGTTAACAAGACTCATATCAAAGACATTTTTAAATTTATTTGAGGTGGGCCAACCTGGGGACAATACCGCACCAATGAGGAGAAGTGAAGAAAATGGGAAAATGGGAAAGGAGGATAAAATCTGGAAAGCCTCCATGCGCGGCGTATGATAGGCCAGGAACTCCATGGACCGCTTTTGCTATCTGCTATCTCAGTTCAGGGCATTGGTGCGCAGCGCCAACACAGTCATAATCGTCCCCTACTTAAAGTTCACTACCAGGATCAAACTTGGGGAGGCAGGGAAGAGGGACATGCTCTACCACTGGGGTATCCTCCCCTCAAAGACATTTTTATATCAGTTGAGAAAGTTTGGGAAGTCTGGTGTTAGGTCCATGTGGAAGTGCAGGAAGAGATAACAAGCTCATAGAGGTCTCAGGAAGGAGGGTATTGACTAAAAAAAGCTCCTCACTGAGACCACAAATAATTAAAGGAGAGGAAGTTGAGGTCCAAACCAATGTGTACACACTGGCGCTGCCACCAGTCTACACCAATAATAACATTTTTAAATAATTCTGCATTGCAGAGAGCGTTATAGAAACAGAAGTCATGCAAAAGAACTAAACTAGATGCCATATAGTGTGGCGTTTCATGGCCTTGTAAGATACGGCCAGTGTTGAGGGCCTCAACTGTATCATGTCTAAAGGATTGTGAAGCACTGAGATTCACAAAGTTACCAGCTTTCTTTGTGTCCAGGAGATCTAAACTGCAAATTTTTTTGACCCAGTGCGGAAGGTGATAGGAAAGAGGGATTATCTTCTTTAGTGGGCACTGAATAGTGAAAGAGAAGTTAGAGTAAAGGTTGAGCCATAATAAGGATTGAACTAATAGTAGCAAAAGAACTGTGCTTTTTTTTATGAACTAAACCTGGTTTTTCCTAAACAGACAAAAAGAGAGGTCTAGACTAAACTCTTCTTTTCCCCATCAGGAGAGAAGGAGCCAGTTCTAAATATGGGGTGAGGGTACATAGTAACCATAATTTAATTCACCTTACCAATTACAAATAGGATGGAGTAGAGCCCCAGATTTAGTGGCCAGATTTTTATGTCATGGTCTAGGCTACTAAAAAGAATATTGGGCTTCCAACCTTGGTTTGATAGTGCCCAGTGAATATCCTAGAATGCCAGAGGCACAGTTGGCCTAGTGACTTTGAGGTGGAATGTTTTAGGGGTTATGAGAGGAGTTAATCTGTTCAAATAAATACTAAAGGCCCAATAACAAGCTAGAAGGATGCAGTGGGGAAACCTCAGGTCTTATTGGGGGAGACCCATTGGCAGGAAAGGCAGGGAGGGAGATGACTCCTCTGAGTTCATTGGCTGTTGGTTATTGCATGTGACCATATTAAAATAGTAGTAGAGCATATGTTGGACAGATCTCACCAAATTAGTGATATATTGGCAAATTAAATTGAGGTTGCAGGGTTTTGCAACATGCGAAATGGATATGTAATAATGGTTAGGAATGTATGCTCTTACAAGTTTGATCATTACATGGTAAGTCACTGGATTAATGGATCAGAACGCCCGTTACATTATTACTGATAGCATTTTTGATAGCAGCATGAATAAACAGTTTGTCTTAAAATTATGGTAGTATGGTGTGGAGGGCAGATTCCACAGAAAGTAAATAAAACAAAAAATTAAGTTATTTAGAAGGAATAAAAAAAGTAAAAAATAAATGAAAAACATACACCAGAGAGGTGATGTTGCTTTTATAGTGAAGAGGTGAAGAATTGTAAGGGAGTTCAAGCACTATCCTGGGCCTGTGTCCATGCGGTTAGTCCCAGTTGGGTGATATTTGAAGCGTGTTGTAGGTTGGGGGAAAATCCATAACATAACAAAACAAATCTTTTAGTTGGTTTGATATCTCATATTATGTATCAGAAAAAATACAGATCAGATGGGTCCATTTTGTGCAAATTGTTTAATCTGATGAATTAACACGCCCAGTTGCATTTAAATAAGTTTTGACTGGGTGATTTATTGGAATAACTTTGGGAGAAGATTAAATGATCTGGGTGGTTAATCTGTTATTTTTACTATAGACAATCCGATACAGCTCTTTTGACTTGTTAGAGTAAATATAAGTTTTGGCGCAGATTTTGACCATTTCTGTAGAATTTATGGTTATCTGAGGCTAGTTGTGGGATGAGTCCTAGGGCACCGCTGGAGGATATGGACTAGATTACATCATTGCAAACACCATATAGCTCTTAAAAAAGGAAATAGAGTAAAATGTAGGAAGAAAAGAAGGATCATTGGGGGAAGAAAGTAACCTATCACTCATCTACCACATGGGCAAGGTCACTGAGATGAGAAAGGGGAGCCATAGGTAGCATTGAGTCCTTCTTACGCCTGAAGGGATACTATTCACGGCCCATGTTGAAGGATTGGACATTGAGACTGACAGTTGAGGCAGCATCATGGATTCTAACAATGTTATATTGTAAGAACTGGTTCAACTCAAGTTGTTGTACCACATTAAGTTGATGCATCCACACAATTTTTAGGAGGTGGTAAACCTCTAGGTGAGTGAAGAAACGCGGATTTATCCTTTAGTCTTGGTAACCAACTCACTGTTAGATAGTTGAGATGGGCCATACAATTCTTTCATAGTGAAGGGTGCAGCTATAGCATGGGATCAACAGTATTGACCTCTAATCAGTAAGATTCCATTTAAGGGCTTCTGATGGTATCTTATATTATATGAATAAATTTGGTACTATTTTGATCAAAAGTGAGTAGAATGAACTTAAAGTTATCCTGGAACTCCAGGTTCTCATGATGCTTTGGGGGCATGTTATATTGTAAATTATTATTCCATATATTTAAAATTTTCTCCTTATTGGATGGGTAAGTAGCTTGGCTATATTTTTTATTTTGTGATTGACATATTCACATTCTTATACTCAGAACTTTCCAGTAGTGAGCACCAAATTTTAGCTTTGGGGTACCCATGGAGGCAAAGGTCAAAGTTCCAGGTCTCAGATCTGTTAGATCTGGAGATTCTAAATTCTTCTAGGATGTTTAGAACTTATTTGGTACTAAAATCTTCAGAAAATGATTAGAGAGTGTTATTAAATTATGTAATATTTGTTAAAAGTATCTCTATTGGGGTAAAATTAGTCAGTAAAAAAAGATATGCTGAAACCTTGTGATGGTAAGAACGTTTAGGTTCTCCTTAATAAGAATCTTATTGTTCCTTTATTTATAAAAAGCTGAACAATGGCTTTTTCTAAGCTCCATTCTCTTGTGAAATGTGATATCATTGTCCTAGCTTTTAAAGCTAGTTTTTTAAAAATGAGAAGCTGTCTCATTGAGTTGTTCAATGGGTGTTAATAGGCTATTAACATCTTGTGACAATTATGAACCTTTCCTTTCTTTGGAATATTTAAGTCAGGGATTTTTGATTTAAAGAATTCTAAAGATGGTAAAATTAGTCAAATTAAATCATGAATTGTGGAACATAATTTATTCCCTTCTTGAACTCTAACAGCAATCTTAATGGCACACAATGATACAATTCTCTTTTACTAGTTAATAACTTAAACCTTATGAATGCCACACGCCCTTTCTCTCTGCATTGTACCGCCTCCTAGTTTATTTTAGAGGAGATGAGGAAATTCTTATCAATACCCATCCCCCTCTTCCATAATAAGATAGGTAATTTGATGCTCTCTTCCTGGTTTGTGCATTTTTAGATCATTTTGTTTCGCTCTATTTTGTTTTTGGTTTATTTTTTATGGTTGATTTTAATTAATTTTGTTTTTTTCTTATTGCTATCTGAGACTTTAGTTAATATCCATCCCCTGGTCAGCTTGCCTCAGACAAATGAAACATAATTTCTCCTGTAATTTAGTATATATACATATGAACACTTTTAGATAGAAAAAGTATTATCTTTACATATATAAAAAACATAAAAGAAGAGCATTTTATTAGCAATTACATTTTGTAGGCTTATGATTTTTTTATAACTGGCCTGTTTCCATAGCAAAAGAAAATATTGCTCAATATAATTTAGCTTTGACATTATCAAATTACATAACAAATGAACCTTAAAAGATAGACATCCATAACTTGATGATAGACTGTACTTGCACAACTTCTCAGATGTAGTAAAACCAGAATACCTTCATTCAAAATATTTAGCTTATT
Organism: Massospora cicadina; assembly: GCA_022478985.1. Taxonomy (NCBI): domain Eukaryota; kingdom Fungi; phylum Entomophthoromycota; class Entomophthoromycetes; order Entomophthorales; family Entomophthoraceae; genus Massospora; species Massospora cicadina. The sequence goes on from JAKSZP010019246.1 coordinate 21,025, forward strand.
ATAAAGTTATATACTGTTTACTACTATAAAAAACCTATTATATAATCACAAATTCTTAAATTATTATGCAACCATTTGCAAGATTTTTTCTGATTTATGTGCTATTTTTTATACTGCTATTCTAGATAAGCTATAATAATAACAAAAGCATAGCAGTAAAAAATTGAGATCACAAAGTATTAAACTACATTAACAACTCTTTAGTTAAATGAGTTACCCCTGAGGTAAAACGTTGATATAGTGATATGGTCACTTTTTGAGTAAGGAATTAAGTTTATTAGTTAGGTAATGATACAGATACAAACTAGTAAAACAAAAATCATCATAAAAAGATATTTTCAACATTATAACACTAATAAATATGTTTGCTTTAGTCCTATTAATTTAGATTTTCATTTTTAGTTAGCTAGATCAAAAATGTAAAAACTAATATTTTTGTTAGATTAAACTTTTATAAACTAATGAACTGATAAAGATAATGTAGAGTATATAAGAATGTCAAGAAAATTATTTTTACTTTTAATAAAAGCATATGTGATTTAATCAGTATTTTACCTCTTTATGTTGCTTTTATAGGTTTATATTAAACTTGCCCTACAATAAAATTATCACTATATCAAAGTTTTTAATTTTATCTATACAATATAAATGTCAACTAGTACTTACCTCATTTACTTTAATTTTAAAGAAATAGTTTATTATTATCTTGCTTAGAATCTAAAGAGAACACTTAATAAGTGAAACATAATAATGATAACTAAGAATGGATAAAATATACTACTGTATTGACAATGTTTCTCAAGAAGTTGATATGTAAAACTTGATATATATTTAAAAAAAAATGTTAAAAACCTTAAAGTTTTATATTATACATATGCAGCAAGTTAAGCGTATATTATACAGACTAAGAAATATTGTAGATTGTTTATTGTATAATTCTTATGCAAGTCTGTACTTAAGAAAGTTATTTATTTTTTTATTTATTTAACTGAGGTAAAGAAAGTTATTTAGATTACTAAAAAATCATTTAGTGAGCTTTTGAAACATAATTATAGGATTAAAAGAATAATCAATCTCAAGTTCTTATTTCATTATAGCATAGTTTTTTATTTAAGTTTTAGTTGTATAAATTGTATTTACTAGTAATATGAATGATTTCTTACTTTAAATTATATAGTAAGTTGAATAATTTTTTACATAATCAAAACATGGTTAGTTGATCATAACTAGATTATGTGTTTTGTAAGAACATGAAATTTAATGCAATATAACTAGATACTCATTCATATCATAAATTATAATGCTCACAACAAAACTTTGACCAAGTTATATGGTATTGTGACAATGTGATATTTATCATATGTTTTAACCAATATATAAGACAGTGTTCTATATCCAGTAAAGTATTTCTCTTTCATAATACTTAAGTTTAGATTTAAAAGATATATTAGATCCATAAATTTGATTTACAACTTTAGGTTTTTAAACTGAGATTGTACAGGCTTTAGTTTAGAACCTAGCCAGGCTTAAAAACTTTTCTATAATTTCTAAAAGTTATGCTCCACTTTTTCCATCTTAAATAGCATTATGCTAGAAATGGTCACACTTTAATTCTGATAATATCATATTACCTTGGCCCCCAATTAACTTCAAGCGCGTTTCCTAAAGCTTTACTCTTCTTATAAGAAGTATATATTCTGTTTTATATATATAAATTAACTTTATTTCTAGGTTATATTAAAATTGGTACTTGAACCTCAGCAACACTGTCTAACCACCATTTGCAAATTTAATATATATAAGTTTCTTAATGAATAAAGCAGATGACAATAGTATGGATTGCTTACCAAACTTTGGCTATATGGTATCTATAATTACTATGGAAGAGTTGATTCAATGTTTGAGGTTATATACTTAGTGCCAGAGGATTGAATACTTGATAAACCTAACACCTTGGCCTTAGATTTCTAGTCAGAAAGGCTAAACTCTACAGATTAATTTTTTTAAAATTCAAAAAATTTCCTTGTGACTGTTCATAAAAAGGCAACTTTTCAAAGCTAGGCCTGGTGAGTGCTTAGTGCAGATCAGTAAATTTTTATTCCTGTATGATACAATATAAAAGCCAAACTTTTTTTGGTGGAGTTCAGTTCCATTGAAATTCACAAAATAAGATTTGAACAAGTGTCCCATGCATATACCATTCCCGTTATTCTCTGAGATGGTTCTAGTGGCATTAAACATGAAGAAAGGAGACTCAGAGCTTTCCATTTGTATAGCTAGTGGGTGAGGTTGCTTGCGCCCATCAGGAACCTATAGGATAACAGTTGGCGCTTAAAGATAGCCTTGTTTCTCCAAGAGAAAATCCTGTACCTCCCTAAAAACCGCACCCTTTTATTAACAGCCACTCCCTATCCAACTGATTATGCAATTCTCAAAACCTCCTTTTGGAAAAGGCTGATAATATAAAATTGAGCTAGCCACTTGTATTGCCTTAAATAATGGAAATAGGTTTATATTATTGGTGTTAATCTCCCTTCCAGACTTCCTAGTCTTAATCCTTAAGATTCAGTATATCTTTTACTTTTCAACATAATTTTTCAGGCTTAGTTCTTAAGGTCTATTTTAACTGGATAAAGATAAAAAAGTGCTCTTCTTTTATAAAATTACCCCACATGTTATAATTTGAGGGTAGGATTGTGCTAGTCAATCCTAGCCCTTTAATTGAAAAAGATCTTGGTTTTAGTGCCCCATCCTGTAATTTGAAAAAATGAGTTTTCTAGACACTAGCTTTTTTATAAAAAAAATTATGTTCATAAATTTAAATATTTATGTTTGTAGGTATAGGATCCAATATTTACCCTCAGCAAAACGAAAGTTGGATTCTCGTTTACCAAACTACCATTTGACAGGTTCCTTGAGGATTAACCAGGTAAAAGAGTATGGATCGTCCACCACCCTTTACCTTATGTGGTATCTATATATACTATATATGAGTTGGGTATAATGTTTAATCCCACATACTTAGTGTCTGAGTCCAGAAACCCTGATTAATCTTTACATCTTGACCTTGAAGTACTGGCCAGATAGGGCACTCTTTTTATAAGAATGTTATTTCATTCTTTGAGAGAATAATTTCCTTATAATTTTATAAATTTGATGAAACTCTTAAGAATTGGCCTAGTAGAATAATAAATGATGAATAGAAGTTTGTGATTTCTGTCTTTTATAGGTATCTTGACAGATATTTGCTATATCTTACCATAAACTACAATTTAATTAGCTATTACAGATCTCTATACAATATAAAATACGTTTGTACTCAGTACTAAATAATCTCACAAGAATGATTAAAGATCTCAATTTTGTTACCATGCCATTTTGATAAAAGTCCAGAGACTTTATATGTTTTAGACTATTATAAAACTCTTACATATATAATGATTAAAGATTACCTAAGAAATGTACAAAGTGATAAAGTATTAATAATAATGAATTAAAGATTTATAATACAGGGGAACAAAATTTTTGTTGCATTGATATAAAAAACTTGTTGAATTTGGGTGTCTGCTTCAGAGGGCTGGTTCTTCTTTGAGGGAGGGACATGGTTTCAAGCGTCTATTGTGTGAGGACAATAGACAGGATGGTGAATTTAAATTTATAATATAGCTTTTTGGTAATACTTTAATTGTATACCCAGTCATTTCACTTGGACGATGTCACGCTGCCCTGATCCTACTGATCCCAAGTGAAAATCAACTTTAATATAAAATAAAGCAATAATGCAAAAAGTTTATAAGATAAATTATAAACTTAATCCAGAAATTAAAGGATGATTTTATTAGTGTAAATGCAAGGGTTATTTATAGGGTTTGATGTTAACCACATCTTACCCATGACGCCTTACTTTCAGTGACCCTTGGCCACATAAAAAGTTTATAATGACGTCTACAAATACTTTGACTCAGGGCATCATGCTCAGCCTCAGAGTCAGAGTAAACATCATCATCATCCTTGAGATGGCATTTCATCATACCTTCAGAATAGCTGAACTGATTCACTTTCACATGCAATTGGCAGCACATACTAAGGCGATTTGTACCACTAATTAGTAATTCATTTGATCAAAAACTTGATCAACATTTAAACTAATTTAGACATAGAACAACAAAGCCCACGTGCCCAAGTTAT